>JAMYXO010006010.1:0-14418 GCA_033310375.1 Conus canariensis | reverse complement strand
GTGCCCTGGGGAAAGCGTTTCGCTACCCCCCCGGGGCCCATGAAAGATCCCCCCAAAACCCCAAAAAAGATGGGTTGTGTAAAAGGACTCATCTGCCCCTGAGCAGCAGCGAAATCCCCAATAAAGCGGGAAATAAGCCCCGTCGGAAGAAAAAAGGCCAGGTTTAAAAACCCACCAGGCCAAGGAACCACGCTGTTGGTTGGGGGATGGGGAAAATTTGCACAGGCCCTCGTTTGCCAGGCCCCCCTGAAACTAAACCCCTGCCCCCAGGCCCCCAACAAAATTTTGAGAATGGGGGGGAAAATCTGGATGCACCCAAAAAACTCGATGCCCCCTTGATAAAAAAAAGCACCCCGGGAACAAAACCCCCCAGACCCCTTTTATGGGGGGAAAATTTGTGTATAAATCGGGGTTTTTCCCCCTTGTGGCCCTTCAGTGGTTAAATCCCCCGAGCCCCCCCCAATTTTAAAGTGGAAAAAAATGGGGCATGTCCAGAAGGGGTTCCCCCCGGGTTTTTCAAAAAATTCCCAAAAAGAAAATGGCCTGCCCCCAAAGATGGGGGAAAAAAAAGGGGGCAGAAGGGGGGAACAACCGGAGCCCATGAAACCGGGTGTGGCCCCCCAACCCCCCCCCTTAGAGTTTCAGGAGTTTTAAGGGCCGAAACCCCTTGTTGAAGGGGGCTTCTTTTCCTTGGGAAACTCTCTGCTGCCACCCCTCCCCACGAGTTTCTTTTACGGGATGCATGGGTAAACCCTTTAAATTCCGGGAAAAAGGCCCCGAGGACGTCCGGGAAAGACCGGAGGACCCCTGGGAAAAGGACCAAAACCCGGAGGGCTCTGGGGGGCGGGCCCCCCCATTTTCCCCTTAAAACCAATTGGTATAAGGGAATAAAAAAAAAAAGTTGCCCCAGGATTCACGAAAGGGGAGGGGAAATTGATGTTTCCAATCGGTGCCAAAACCCCAAACTTAAACCTGCAAACCCCAAAAAGGAAATTTTTAAAAAAAAACATGGCCCAAAAGGGGAATATCCATGTTCTGTGGAAAGGGTTTCCGTTTTCCCCCCGTGGCCTTTTTGAATCCCAACAAAAAAAAAGATGGGGATGTGTGAAAGGATCATCGGGAATGACCCCAAGAAGCGAAATGAAAATAAACCCAGAAAAGACGCCCGGAAGACAAAGGCCAGGATTTTTTAAACCACAGTCCCAAAAGGACACCCACGCTTTTGGGTTCGGAGGGAGGAAATTTGCCCCGGGGCCCCTCCCCCTTGCAGGCGCCGGGAAACTCAACCTCCCACGAGAAAAACAAACCCTGAAGTTTGGGAAAAACCCCTGGTTTGCAAAAAATCGCCCCAAAAAAGAACCCCCGGTTTTTTTTGCACTGTGGGGAAAAAGCCCCCCTGGAACAAAAAACTAGCCCACATATGGGGCCCCTTTGTGTCATTGATCAGGTGTCCCTTTTGGGCCCCCAAGTGGTTAAAGCGCGAGTAAATTTAAGTGGAAAAAATGGCAGTTTCCCCCAGAGGGCCCATGGGTTCAAAATCCCACCCATGGCTCGTCCCAAGAGGGGAAAAAAAAAAAAAAAAAGGGGGCCCCAGCAGAGGGAAAAAACCCCCCGGGGGGCCCCCATTAAAAACCCGGGTGTGGCCCCCCCCCCCCCTTAAAAGTGAAAAGGGGGATTAAGGGCCCCGACCCCGAAACCCCCCAAACCCTTGCTTAAAAGGGGGCTTCTTTTCCCTGATGGTTTCCCCGGTGCCCCACCTTTTCCAAACGAGTTTCTTTCTAAAGGTTTAAAATTTATGGTAAAACATAAAAAAGGGACATTTCCTTATCAAATAAAACGGAAAAAAATTTATCGTTTTTTATTATATCAGGCGACAAAAATTCCCCCCCGGCTAATATAAAAGGCGTCAATTAGGTCACAAAACATAAAGGGGGGAAAAAATTTTTGGGCCCCTTAATTAGGCGCCCTTTTGGTCACTTTACCATCAGGCGCCAATTTGGGTCTCAAAACCCCATCAGGCGAAAAAAAAATGGGTCCCCCCAAAAACAACCCCGGGGCCAACAAAAAAAGGTAAATTTAACACCCTTTCGGAACCAAAATTTAAAAGTTTCAACCCAAAAATTCCCCCCCCCGAAGCCCCCCCATGGCTAAATTTAACAAAAAAACAGGCGAAAACCCCCCTTGGTCCCCCTTTTTAACCCCAATCAGGCCCGGCAAATTTGGTAAAATTAAAAAAAGGTCCAGGGGGGAACCCAATTATTTTTTTCACATTAAAAAATAAAGGTTTTGGAAAATTTTTTGGGTCCCCCGGGCCCAAAAGGCGCCCAATTTTTTGGTTAAACCCCTTTAAAGTTTTTTCCAAAGCCGGGAAATGTTTTTTGGTTTAATTTTACATAAAAGGCGAGGAAAATATGTTCATATAAAAAAATTCCAGGCCCCCCGGACCAAATTGGTAAACATTAAAAAAAAAGGCCCCCCCAAAAAAATGGTTCCCACATTTAAACATCAGGCCCGGGACCAAATTTTAAATTTGGTAAAACTTTAAAATTTCCCGGGGCAAACGAAAGGTTTAATTTAATTTTGGGCCCCGACCCAACCAAGGCCCCACTTTAACCCAATCAGGCCCGGCAATAAGGTCACAAAAAACCGGCCCCGACGACAAAAAAAATTTTCCCAATAACAAAGGCCCGGATTTTTTGGGTTCATTTTAAAATCAGTCGACAAATTTTGGTCACTTTAATTTTCGGGCGGCAAACCCCCGGGTAAACAAAAACCATCAGGCGACAATTTTTGGTCCCCAATAACTTCGGGGGGACATTATGGTTAAAACCTTTAAAAAAATGGCGCCCCAATGAGGTGATAACATCGGCAAACATTTTCCCAAAAATTTAAACAATAAACCC
Organism: Conus canariensis; assembly: GCA_033310375.1. Classification (NCBI taxonomy): domain Eukaryota; kingdom Metazoa; phylum Mollusca; class Gastropoda; order Neogastropoda; family Conidae; genus Conus; species Conus canariensis. The sequence continues at coordinate 11,515 of JAMYXO010006010.1, read as the reverse complement.
GGACTTTTTGGTAAACAAAAGAAAAAGGCGAAAATATGGTCACAAAAACGTCGACGTCAAATAACATCAGGCGACATTTTGGAACATTTAAAAAATTCAGGCCCGAAAATTTGGTTCATAACTTTGGGAGCCCAATATGGTAACCATAACATCAGGGGGACATTTAAAAGGGGTAAAATTTAATATCGGGCCCATTTTTTTGGAACATAAAAAATCAGGGCGACAAAATTTTGGCCAAAAAAACCTGGGCCCGTCTTGTGGTCACAAAAAATCAGGCGAAAATTTTGGTTTCAAAACCCCCAAATAAAAGGCGCCCAATTGGTCTAAAAAGCCATGCGAGAATATAGTCCCCAAAAACCAATCAGGCCCGACAATATGGCTACATCATAATCGAAAATTTATGATCACAAAAAATTTAAAGGGGAAAAATTTTGGTCTTATTATATCGGGGCCGCCCCGGGTTTTGGGTTCTTTAACTTCAGGAGAAATGGGTCGCACAAAAATCAGGCGACAATATGGCCCAACAAAAACAAAAGGGCGAAAATATGGTTTTCAAAAGGAAAATAGGCGAACAATTTTTGGTAAAGAAATTTTTCGGGCGAAAATTTTGGCAAAAAACCCTCAGGCGCCCCCAAAATGGTCCATACCTCAGGCGACAATGTGGAAACAAAAATTAACGTAAAGGGGGCCCAATAATGGACACAAAAATTTTCAGGCGACCATATGGTCCATTTAACCCAATATGGTCATTACCCGTTAGGCGCCCAAAAAAGTAAAAAAAAAACCACCCCCAGTAAACTTTTTGGTCACTTTAAAAATCTATCGAATTATATAGTTCCCATGACATCACCCCGGGGGAATATGATCAAATAACCAAAACCCCATCCCAAAAAAATATGGTCACAAAAACATAAAGGGGGGAACAATATGGTAAACAAACAACCCCGGCCCAAACCAAAAGGGTTCAAATAACACCCCTGCAAATTTCTTCAACCAACAGCAGGCGAAATTTGGGTTTAACAAAAACATCAGGCGACAAATGGTCACTTTCCCTAAAGGCAAAAAATAATGGCATTAACTTTAAGGCGTTTTTTTGGGTTTCCAAAACCCATCGGGAAAACTAAAAAGGGTCTCCAAAAACTTTCAGGCGTTTAATTTTTAGTCACAAAACCCATTCGGGCCAAACAATATGGTAATAACCCTTAAGGCCGAGAGCATAATCCGTAAAAATTAAAGGCGACTTTATGGTCAAAATTAATCCGGCAAAAATTTTGGGTTTACATAACTTTCCCAGGCGCAAAAATATTCACATTAACCCAAGGCGAAAAATTTGGTTTAAACAAAACTCGGCGAAAATTTGGGCCCATCCCCATAGGGAAAACCAAAAAGGTTCTCATAAAATCAGGCGAAAATTGGGGAAACTTTAAACATCAGGCGACAATATGGTGTAATAAAGCAGGCGAAAAATATGGGTCACTTAATATCAGGCGACAATAATGATACGAAAAATTCAGTCCGGCCCTTTATGATTAACGAAAAATTTCAGGGCCGACAAATATGGTAAACATTTTTATCGGGGCCGACAATTTTTTAAATTAAAAAAATAAAGGCGAAAAAATATGGTAATATTTCGCCCAGGCCCGAAAATATGGTAAAAATTAACAAAAGGCAAAAATTTATGGGAAAAACATCAGGCGACAATTGGTCCCCCAAAACGTCGGGCCCGTTTATTATGGTCAATGGATTGGCAAAACCAAAAAGGGTTTAACTTTAACGTCAGGGCCAAAATTAATTTCACAAAACATAAAGTCGGGAAATTTAGGGTTTAAAATTTATCAACGGGTGACATTTGGGTCCCCACAGCATCAAAAAAATAATTTGGTTTAAATTTAAACAAAAAGGGGGGAAAAATTTGGTAAATAACATCGGGCCCGGCCAATATGGCCCCAAAAAGACAGGGGGAATTTTGTTTCCAATACGATAATGCGAAAATTTGGGTCACAAAACTTCAGGCGACAAAAAATTGGTTCACATTAAATGGGAGGGAAAAATATGGTCACTTTAACATGGGGGACGAAAATTTTGGTTTCCAAAACAATATCCGGGCCCGGAATTTTTTGGTCAAATTACTTAAAGGCGAAAATTTTGTACATAACATTAGTGAAAATTTTATTGTCACCTAAAAAAAAAAGGGCGAAAAAATTTTGGTCACTTCCCTTTCAGGCAAACCCAACCCCCGTCTCTTTAACTTTTTAGGCGCCCAAATATAGTCATTTAACAAACAGGCGAAATTTTGGTTAAAATAAACTTCAGGCGCCAAGGTATTCCATTAACCCGGGGTTGAAAAATATGGTCACTTTTAATATAAAGGCGACAATATTGGCCCCCTTAAAACAGGGAATATATGGTTATATGAAAAAACAGGAAAAGGGAATATAGTATATAACATAAGGCGCAATTTGGTCATATAAACATGGGGCGACAATACCCTCACATAACTTCAGTCGACAAAAAGGTAACATAACACCCGGCCCGACAATTTTCCCCAAAACAAAAACCCATAAGGCGACAATTTTTAAAACAAAAAACCCCAAAACCCAAGGGCCCGGGAAAATTATGGTTCAAAAAACATCGGGCCCAAAAAAAGAAAGTCCAATACTTCAGTCGCAATATGGTCCAAAACAAAAGGCAAACAATACCCCATCACAAAAAATCAGGCGCCCAAAAATTGGGTCTTATTATATCAAGTCGACAATATGGTCACAAAACCCATCACGAAAACAATATATTCACATAACATCAGGCGCCCAATTTTGTCAATAACTATCGGGGCGACAATTTAGTCACTAACACCCGGGGCGATAATATGTTTCTCCAAAAAATTGGGCGCAAATAAGGGCACTTAACGTCGGCAAACCAATTAAGGTCACAAAAACGGACAGGCGCCCAAAATGGTCACATATTATCGGGGCAAATAATTTAAATCAAAACGGGTTTAGGCGACAATAAAGTCAATATAAAAAATCGGGGACATTTTCGTCACTTTAAAATGGGGCGAATTTATTTTTACATGACATCAGGCGAGAAAAATGGTCATTTTACCTTCAGCCCCAAAAATTTTGGTCAAAAATAACATAAAGGGCGACAAAAAGGGGTCTTTTTAACAAAAAAGGCAAACAAAAATGGTCATTTTAAACTTTCAGGGGGCCCAATTTTGGGCCCTTTTACCTTTTCCAGGCGAAAAATATAGTCCCCATATCATAAGGCGAAAAATTGGTCAAAAAAACATCAGGCCAATCAATATAGGTCAAATAAATCCTGCGCATTTTAGTAAAACCAAACCCATGGGGGATAATATGGTACATAACATCAGGCGACAATTGGTCCCCATATCTTTCAACCCAACCCAATAAATTGGTACTTTTAACCCAAGGCGAAAATTTTGGTAAACTTACCATCGGGCCCGCCCAAAAAAAGGGTTTCCCCATAACAAAAGGCGACAAATATAGTCCCCTTAAAATAAAGGGACAATATGGTAAAATATAACATTGGCAAACAATATTATAAACGAAAAAATAAAGGCAAAGTATGGTTCCCAATTTAAATTTTTCAGGCAACAATTGGTAACATAACATAAAGGCGACAATATATTCACATAACAAAAAGGTGACAAAAAGGAAACTTAACAAAAGACGACAAAATGGTCTAATTAACATCTTGCGAAAAATATGGGCACAAAACATCAGGTGAAAAATAAGGTTTTAAAACTTTCGGGCCGTTTTTAATAGGGTTTCACTGAGATTAGGCGGAAAATATGGCCCAAAAAAACAAAAAGGCGACAATTTGGTTTCAAAAATTATCCTTTTGCGACAATATGGTCACAAAAAACATCAGGGGCGACAATATGGTAACATCCCTTTCCCCCGAAAAAATATAGTCACAAAAACGTCAGGCCCCGAAAATTATAGTCAAATAACTTTCAGGCGACAATATAGTAAAAAAATAATATCACCCCGAAAATTTTGGTCACGTAAAATAAAGGCGTAATATGGTCACATAAAATAAAGGCGAAATATCGTACTTTAAGATCAGGCAACCAAAATTAGTCACTTTAAAACGTCAGGCGACAATATAGTCAAATAAATTGGGGAGATTGTTGGTCATGTAAAATCAGGCCCGAAAATTTATGGAAATAAAAAATCAGGCGACTTTATGGTCAAAAAAACTATGGGGAAAAATAGGGGCAAATAACTTTCGGGCGACATTTTGGTAATATTCCCTTTCAGGGGGCCCAATATGGTCTCATAAATGGGGTGACAATATGGTCACAAAACATGGGCGACTTTTTTTTTGGTCCCCTTACCATCGGCGAAAATAGGGGTCTAAAAACATCGCCGACAATTTAGTCACAAAAGGGATCGGGGCGATCACTGGTCACATAACTTCGGCGACAAAAAAGGTCACAAAAACCGTCAGACGACAAAGAGTCCAAAAACTTCGGGCGACATTTTGGTCATGAAAAATCAGTAAAAAAATTTGGTCCATAAACCACCAGGCGAAAAATATGGTCAAAAACATCAGGTACAGTAGGGCCCCTTTTGCTTAAGGCGAATTTTGGTTTAACTTCAGGCCCCCAATACGGTCTAAAAAACTTTCGGGGGGGGCCAATTTGGTCACAAAACATCAGGCGAAAAATTTATGGTCTTTAAAAAAAAAGGCGAAAAATATAGTCACTTTAACCATCGGCGACAATTTTGGCCCACATAACATCAGGGACAATTTTGACCCCAAAAAATTTTAAAAAAGTCGAAAAATATGGTCTCAAAAACATCGGGTGAAAATTTTGGGTCGCATAAAAAAACAGGCGCCCTTTTTTGTCCCCTTTCCCATCAGGGGGAAAATTTTGGGTCAATATGTTTCGGGCGACAATATGGTCAAATAACGAGGCGGCAATTTAGTTAAAAAATAAAGGGGAATTTTTGGTCACTTAAAAATTCCGGGAAAATATGGCCCCTCAAAAATTTTTCAGGCTAAAATATGGTCACTTTAACTTCGGGCCCGATTTTTATGGAAAAATAATATCAAGGGGGACTTTTTTCTCGGGAAAAAATATCAGGCGAAAAATTTGGTGACATAACATCCGCGCCAATATGGTCACAAACTTCAGGCGACATTTGGTCACATTACCGCCCAGGCACAAAATGGCCCCCCATAACGTCAAGGGGAAAATTGTAGTCACGTAAATTTTTCGGGGCCCGGAAAAATTTTTGGTAAATTTTTTTAAAAGCCCGAAAATTTTGATAAATAAAATAAGGCGACTTTTTGGTCTATATTATTTCGGGGCGACAATATGGTCCAAAAACTTCAGGTGCCCAATATATTCACATAACTTAAGGGACAAAAAATTTTAACTTTAAACATCAGGCGAAAAATTTATGGTAACAACATCGGGCCCGGAAATAATGATGCCCCAACATCAGGCGCAAAAAGGGCCAAAAACCTTTAAACCAAAACAATATTGTACTTTAAAGACGGGCGAAAATTTATGATCACATGAGTTTTGGGCCAAAAATATGGTCAAAAAACTTGGGGCGACAATTTGTTCAAAAAACCCCCCAGGCGACCTTATGGTCCATAACGTCAGGCGACAATGGGGACACAAAAACGCCCGGCCCCAATTTTGGTAAATAATATAAAGGGGGCCCAATATGGTCACAAAAATTCGGGCGATAAATGGTAAATTAAAACCGTTAGGGGGACAATAAAGTCAAAAAAACACCCAAGTGACATTTTGGGTAAACTTTTAAAATAAAGTCAAATATATAGTTAAAATAAATATCAGGCGGAATATGGTATTTTTACCATAAAGGCGAAAAAAAGGGGTACAAAAACTTAAGGCGGGCAAAAATTGGTAAAACAAAACTTGGGCCCTACAATATGGTCACTTAAAACCCAGGCGAAATTTTTTGGTCACAACCCATCAGAGGGACAATATGGTCACAAAAACATCGGGAAACAATATGGCCCAAAATAAAAAACCCCTGCGACATTTTAGTCAACCAACATGGGCCGATAATTTTGGTCACAAAAGCAAAAAGGCCCGAAAAATATGGTCCAAAATTTCAAAAAAACAAATGGTCCAAAAAACCCATAAAGGCAAAATTTTTGGTCACTTCCCAACAGGGACAGTTATGGCCCTCATAAAAATCAGCCGAAAATAAAAAGTAACTTTAACATCAGGGGGCCCCAAATTTGGTGTTAAAACCCAAAAGGCGCCCAAAAAATGATCACGTAAAATAAGGCGTAATTTGGAAAACATTATATAAAGGCGCTCTAGGGTTTAACCATCCCTTTTTGGCGAAAATTTTATTCCCCCATAAAAAATCAGGAAAACCAAATTTTTTTAAAACAAACATTCCCCGGGGGAAATTTTGGTCAAAAAAAATAAAAGGTGAAAAATGGGGGCCCAACATAAAATAAGGGGGAAATTTATGGTCCCCCTAACGTCAGGGTGAAAATTTTAAGGGTTTCACATGGATTAGGCGCCAAATGGTCACAAAAAACGCCCGGGGCGAAAAATTTGGGGCAAATATCCCCCAGGCGAGAAAATGCCACATTTTATCAGGCGATGTTGGGGGTCCCAAAACGCCCTGGGGGGTAATTTTTGGTCCTTAAGCATCGGTTTGCCCATATGGTCAAAAAAAACATCGGGTTTAAAATTTTATGGTCAACAAAACTTTCAGGCCGAAAGTTTTGTCAAAAAAAATATCAGGCGATTTTTGGTCACGAAAAAACCCCCGACAATTTGGTCCCCATAACACCCGCCCACAATTTTGGCCCGAAAAAATTTCAGGGGGACATATTGGGGTCACAAAACATCAGGGGCATAATATGGTAAACCCATAACATCGGGCAAACAAAATAATGGTCACAAAAACCCATAGGCGACAATAGGGTTAAATACTTCAGTCGAGATTTTTAGAAAACATGGGAATCAGGCGGGGAATAGGGTTTCTCAAAAAAATTAGGCCCGAGAATTTAGTTACTTTAACCCCAGGAGAAAATTTTGGTCAGAAAAACAACGGCGCCCCGTTTTGGTACTTACCATCAGGCGCCAATTTGGTCTCATAACATCGGGGCCGAAAATTTTAAGTCTAAAAAAATCAGGGGGACAATATGGTTTTTAAAAACCCCTTAAGGCACAATAAAATTTTAAACGAAAAATCGGGCCCGGACAAAAATTGGCCCACTTTACTTTCAGGCGACGGGTATGGTAAAACTATTTTTCAGGCCAATGTGGTTTCTTTAACATAAATTCGCCCCAATTGAAACATAAAAAACCGGGGCGAATTTTTGGTCACAAAAAAAAGGCCCGCCCAATTTTTGGTCACAAAAAATTCCTGTCCAAAAAAGAAAGGGTTTAAATTACATCAGGGAAAATTAAATGGTCCATAAATTTTCAGGCGATTTTTAAAATTTTCCATTTATATTAGGCGACAAAATGGTCACAAATATCAGGCGATTTTTTGGGTCCCCTTTTAGATAAAGGCGAAATATTTTTTAACAGGGAAAAAACGGGAAAAGAAAATTTGGTCTTTAAAAAACATTAGGCGACAATATGGTCTTTAAAAACCTTTCCCAGGGAAATATGATCAAAATTAAACATTAAAAGGGGAAGAAAATTTTTAAAACCATAAACATTCCGGGCGGACTTTTTTGGCCCAACTTCCCCTTTAAAGGCGACTTTATGGTCTCATAAACATAAAGGCGAGAATGTATTCAAAATAACTTCAGGTTACTTTATGGTCACTTTAACTTTAAGGCCCACATTTTTGATCACATAAAAATCAGGCCCCCAATATCGTTTTTTTTAATATCAGGCGCTTTTTGGTCCCCATAATTTCAGGCGCCCAAATTTAGGTAAAAATAACAATCAGGCGAAAATTTTATGGCCCCTTCCCATTAGGCGACATTTTGGCCCACATCCCACCCAAGGCGCAATAGGGTTCTCTTTAAAATCGGGCCCGAAAATAGGGGCCTCAAAAACATCAGGCAAAAATTTATGGTCCCCATAAAACACCCCGGAAAAACAATAAGGTAAAATTTCCCCACCCGGGCGACATTTTAGTAAACCAACTTTCAGGCGATATTTAAGGGTCACATAAAAATCAGGCGAAACCCCATGGTCACATAAATCGGGCAAAATTTTGGTCCCCATACCACCCAGGCGCAATATGGTCTCATAACATCAGGGACAAATAGCCCAAATTTAAAATTAAATGCGACTTTTGGGGGCCCCATATAACATAAGCGACAATTGATCACAAAAAAATAAAGGCGACAATATGGTCACATTATATCGGGGCGCCCAATATGGTAAATTTTTAACATCCAGGCGCCTTTTATGGTAAAAATTAAATTTTTTCAGGGGGCCCAATATGGTCACTTAACATTAGGCGGACTTTGGGTTTTCCCCATAAAATCAGGGACAATTTGGGCAAAAAATTCCAGGGGATAATGGGGTTTCCCCGGGAAAATTAGGCGAAAAGGGATGGTCAAAAAAACGTCAGGGTGAAAAAATTCGGTAAAATTTATCCTCGGGCGAAAAATTATGGTCCAAAACCATCAGGCGAAAAATTTTTTGGTAAAATTTAACGCCCAGGCGACAAAAAATGGTCTTTTTGCATAGGCAAACCATTTTGGTAAAATAAACATCAGGCCGAAATTTATGGTTACATAACGTCAGGCGACATTATAGTCAAAAAATATTCGGGGGAAAATTTTGGTAAATTTAAAAACCTAAAAGGAGACAAAAATTGGTCACTTTAAGATAGGTGAAAAAAAAGTCACATAACGTAAGGCGACAATATAGTAAAATAAAAAACATCGGCCCCGAAAATTTTGATAAACGTAAAAATCAGGCCCAAACATTATGGTAAATTTAACATCGGGCGAAAAATTTTTTCAAAAAAACATTGCAAAGAATAGGAAACAAAAAACCCATAAGGGGGACTTTTTTGGGTTTCACTTTCAAAAGGCGACAAAAGGGTTTTATTTTTTTCTGGTGAAAATATGGTCAAAAAAACATAGGCAAAAACTTTTTGGGGTTAAACCTTTCCAAATTCAGGCGGAAAATTTTGGTCTAAAAATAACATCAGGGGCGACAAAATAGTAATAACATTCAGGCGAAAATTAGGGTTTCCAAATAACAAAAGGGCCCCGAAAATTTATGATCACTTTAAAATTGGGCCCCAAAACAATTTTTTCAGATTATATCAGGGGGATAATATGGTCACTTTTAAAAAAGGCGACAATCCCTTTAAAATAAAAATTTTTGGCGAAAAATTTTTGGAAACAAAAAATTTAAGGCGAAAATTATGGTCACATTATATAAAGGCCGAAAAATATGGTCGCATCCCATCAGGCGAAAATAGGGTTACTTAACATAGGCGACAAATAGGGGTCCCCAAAAACGTCGGCGATAATAGGGTTTCATAAAAACCCAGGGGGAAAATTATAGACAATAGCATCAGGCGAAAATTATGTTCCCCATAACAAAAGGCGAAAATTATGGTCAGTTAAAATTGAGGGCGACAAAAAAGCTCACATTCATCAGGCGCCCAATAGGGTTCATAACATCTGGCGAAAAAATTTTACAGTTTAATCAGATGAAAATATGGCCCCAAAATAAATCGGGCCCGAAAATAGGGTTTTTTTACCTAAAAATGGGCCCAATGCTGGTTTAAAATGACATCATGCGAAAATATGGTCATATAAATCAGGCGCCAAAAATGGCCCAATAAAAAATTCGGCCCGAAAATTTTTGGTAAATAAAAATCAGGCGAAAATTTGATAACATAAATCAGGCGACAATATGGTCTTTTTATAAAAATCAGGCGACAATATGGGCACATAAAAACGGGCCCGGACAAAAATGGTCACATAACGTTGGGCGAATGTTTTGGGGCACATGGGGTTTTAGGCGACAATATGGGTAAACTAACGTCAGGGCCCCGGGTTAGCCCCAAAAATAACATCAGCGACATTATGGCTATAAATAAGGCGACAAATATCCTCTCTTTAAATCAGGCGAAATATCTACATTACATCAGGGCCCAATATGGTCACATAAGATCAGGTAAACCAATATATTTAACATTACATCAGGTGCCAAATTTGGAAACATGAATCAGGCGACAATTTTGGTTACCAAAGGGACCCAAGCGAATGTTTTGTTACTTACATGGGCCCCGAAAATATGGCCCCAAAAAATCAGGCGACAATTTTTGGTCCACAAAAACCCCCGGGCCCTCCTTTAATTTCACCTTTTTTAAAAACCTTTTTTTAAAAGGGGGACCAAAAATGGGTAAAATAAAAAAATTTCCGGAAAACCGAAATAAAATTATATAATATCAGGCGACCCCATGGTCACATAACTTTCGGCGAAAATATGGTCACATAAAGTCAGACGCAAAAAAAAGAGAAAAAATAAAAAATTTCGGGGGCCGACTTTTTTTGGTCTTTAAAACCCAGTCGCCCAATTGGTAATACCTTTTAAGTCAAACAATACGGTCACAAAAAATCAGGCGACAAATAAAAAGGGGTCACAAAACTTTTCAGGTGACAAATTATGGTCACCTAAAAATGGCAAAACAAGGGGTGCTCCCCTCGGTGGGCCCTTTAAATTTTTTGGGGGGGCAGGGATTTCATTTTTTGCCAAAAAACATTTCTATTTGGGGGGGTAAGCAAAACCCTTGGAAAAATTTTTAACCCCCCTTTTTTAAGGGGGTACGGTTCAAATAAATTTGGGCCCGGCAATTTGGGGGGGACATTAAAATCAGGCGAAAATTTTTTGGTCTCAAAACTTTCGGGCGACAAATATGGTTTAAAAATTTAACATAAAGGCGACGTATGGTCAAATAAAAATCAGGTTTATATTTTGGAAACCCAAAACTTAAGGCGAAAAATTAGGGCCACATAACATCAGGGTCTATGTGGTCACAAACATCAGGGGGACTTTTTGGGTTTCAAAAAACCTTTCCGGCGACCTTTTGGTTCATAACCCCAAAAGCGAGAAAAAATAGTCACTTAAAAATCGGGCCCGGAAAATTTTGGCTAAAATAACATAAGTCCCCAATATAAAACCCACATAAAAATCAGGGGAAAATTTTGGTTTATTATTTCGGGCCCCGACATTAGGGCCCTAAAAAACATCAGGGACAATTTGGTCCCCAAACTTCAGGCGACAAAAAATGGTACAAAATGACAGGGCGATAATATGGTCAAAAATGGAATAGGCAAACAATATGGTCAAGTAACAAAAGGGGGCCCTTTTTGGTCCCAAAACCCTCAGGGGGAAATATGGTCCCCATAAATCAGGCGAAAAATTGTGGTCACATCCGTCGGGCGACAATATGGAAACAAAAATTTTCAAGGGACCCAAAATGGTCCAAAACCCTCAAATATGGTTATAGCGTTAGGCGAAAATAAAGAAAAAAAAAAACATCAGTGCATT
>JAMYXO010006009.1:12500-14418 GCA_033310375.1 Conus canariensis | reverse complement strand
CGGCCACGTCATTGTTTGTGAGATTAGAAAGACTGAGGTTGGTGGAGAAGTAGAACGGAAATGGTTCTTAGTCAATCCGGGATTGTGAGTGGTTGTCAGAATGAGTGTTGTGGGTGTGAATAAGGAAAATACTGAAATACTGTTTTGTTTGTAACGGCTTTTCTGGTCTTTGTTCTTCCAGGAAGTGCAGGAGTGGAGGGTCCTTATTAATAATGCATTGTTGTTGTTACATGGGCTCTGATGGTGGAAGAGAATAAGATTGTCATCATTAGGAATGACCGAGAGGAGGAAAGTAGGCATGGTCTTGAAACTACAGGATAACGTCATCTTCCAGGACAATCAAACTGACGATATTATTCATGAATGACCAAACACACCAGGGCGGCTGGAGATATGAGGGTGGAGTCGAGATCAGTGAGAATATAACCGACGGAACAGGATCATACCTTTTGTAAATAACATGACGACGAACCGTTACTGTTGTTCTGAGTGATGACATCATTAATGACGTTACTGTTTATGAAAAGAAGACACGATCTCACCAACAACAAATAACAAGGAGATGAAATGATGTAGTTGACAATGACAACAAAATAAAATGACCTTACAATCAATAACAATTAGACAAATTGACACACATTAGGAATGACAAGAAGAATGTCATCATCGTGAACAAGAAGACAAAATGCCATCAACATGAATGACCAGAAAACAAAAATGGCCTCATTATGAACGACACGAAGACATGATGATATCTGAATAATATAACGACATGATGTCATCACTGAATGTGAAATAGAGACCAATACAATCGGAATATTCAACCATTAGGAGTGACGAGACCATAGAATTAACATCACGCATGTCATGCTTGGTAGGAACGCAGGGACATCACAATAAGTGCAGTTATGAGAATAAAAAAATCATATCACATAATATAACAGCAGAAATGAAGTTCTCCTAGAGAACACAACAAGATGTACTCATGATCTTTTCTTCGCTATTTTTCTGCCTGAACCCTACTCCAGTCATCCAGTTTTCCCTGTCTGTGTTTGCAGGATATGCTGTCAGACCAAGTATTGAGCGACTAAGGGGTGAGAGGGGAAAAGAGACAACAAGGAAGACAGAAGACTGTGAAGCACAGGGCGTGAGTGTTGAAAGGTCTGACAGACATCACACAGGTGCAGACACATGAAAGCGCTACAGAGTGACATGACATCTTACACACGGCCTGAGCAGACGACAGTGGAGCCGCGTAATGAGGAAACCAGGGTTTTTCACACAGAGGGCGGGGCCACTGCTCTGGGTTGTGGGTTTTCCAGATTCCGTTGATAGACGAAAGCTCTTCTATTCAATTTATAACGTAGTGACGTGCCTGTGAGTTGAAGCAGCTGAAACCGTGTAAAATATTTTAATAGTCATTAACTTTAATGAGATTTTGTTAGGTTGGCTCTGTATATACACGTATTCAGCTTGCCTGTGCTTATGTTGTTGTTGTTGCTGGTGGTGGTGGTGGTGGTGGTGGTGGTGGTGGTATGCGACGGTGCTGGTAGAGGTGTGTATGACATTACGAACGATTATGAATATTGCTGTTCCAAACACAGTTTCAGAGCAATAGTTATCGGCCATTTCTGATCTTTTGTGTCTTGTGAGTGGAGCAGGAATTGTGGTCTGGCATTAGCGTGTGTCCTGTAGCCCTGGAGTAGTAGATTTATAATTAGACAGTCAGAAATAAATGTAAAACGGACCACAGATAGTTCCATACAGCGATAACACTATTGATATGTAACGCATGAAGTCTCGCTATACAGTACAGTCATGAAAAGTCTCAGACGTTGGATGACCAGCAGGTGGTGCCTTGGAGTGCCAGGATTTCAGTTCGGTGAATGGGAGAAACGTGCTGATCAGGTCAAGTTCC
>JAMYXO010006009.1:2500-7500 GCA_033310375.1 Conus canariensis | reverse complement strand
CCTTATGAAGTTCACTTTTGTTCCTCCTTGACCAGATCCAGCTTGAACACCTCTCTGCCGCTTCTGCCATTGCTTTCAGGGCTCTGGTTTTTTCCTTCCCTGCAACTGAGAGCTGTTTCATGAGGCTGTATGCAGACGTTCCTACAAACCCCCTAGCTCCAATTTCTGCAGTGAGGACTTTGACCTGATAGCCTTCTCTCCTCAGGCTGTTTGCCAGATCAGCATACTTTTCAGTCTTGTAGATTTGAGCTGCCTCCATTCTGTTCTCATATGGCACCGTGAGCTCGATCATGATCAGCTGCTTGGTTGACTTAGAGTGGACTACTATGTCTGGTCTCATGCCACTCTTGCTGATGATCTCTGGGTGACTCTTCCATTCTGGGAGGTCTGCAGTGCACTCCCAGTCATCTGCCCCGTCCAGCAGACTCTGCCTGCATGTTTCGAGTGGCACTGTTGTTCTTGGCCATGATTTGCTGCCTCCTGCCGTGAAGAATGTTGCGGGTGCTTTTGGAGTCCTGATTTTCCCTTTTGTGGTGTTGGTGCTAGCCCAGACTACTTGTACAATTTCTTTGAGCACTTGGTTGTGCCTCCATGTGTACCTTCCTTGAGCCAGGGCTACTTTACATGAGCTTAGGACATGCTCCACTGTTTGTTTTTCATGGCAGAGGGGGCATGCAGGATCGTCTGTTTTCCCCCACTTCACCAGGTTTGCATTTGAGGGCAGAAGGTCATATGCAGATCTGAGAATGAAGCTGATCCTGAGAGGGGCCATGTGCCAAATGTCATTCCAAGTGAGACTTCTTTGGAGTGCATTCTCCCACGTTGTCCATTGCCCTTGCTGGCTCTGCTGGACTGCTTTTTGGAGTCTTTTTTGGTCTTCTTCTTTTCTCATCTCCTGAATCATCATGTCTCTTTTGGCTTTTCCTTTGGCCTTTGACCACCATTCAGTTTTGGTCACCCCCAGTCCCTGTCTGTTGGTCTGTGTGTGTCCTGTTATTTCTCTGATCTTGAGACTTTCTTTTGCAGAATCCATCGCCTCTTGAACTTTCCATTTTCTGCCTGTCTTCAGCTGGGGCTTAATTGCTTCTACCACCTTGTCTCCTGAGTCCTCCAGCATGCTTTGAAGTCTGATCTTCCCTGCTTTGTATTCCTCCAGGATGGATTTCAGGGGTAGTTTCAGCTTTGCTTGGCGACAGTACAGCGCTATGTCAGTCAGACAGGGTGGGACACCAAGCCATTTCCTTGTGAACTTGTTGATTTTGGCTTCCATTGCCTCCACTATGCTGGTGCAGATGTCATATATCATCAGAGGCCATAGCAGCTTTGGTATCAGCATGAACTGCAGACACCAGACCTTGTATTTGCCAGGGAGCCCACACTGGTCAATGGTCTCCAAGCCTTCCTCCGCCATCTGCTTGGTTTCTTTTGCTCTTTGTGTGTCTTTCAGCGTATCATCATACCATCTTCCAAGGCTCTTGACTGGTTCTTCTGTGACTGTTGGAATGGCCTGGTTGGCAACACTGAAGACCACAGATCCGGCCACTTTTCCTTTCCTCAGTGAGAGACTCCGTGATTTCTTTGGCTTGAACTTCATTCTGGATGAGGCAACTATGTCGTCCAGCCTCTCCAGCACATGACGTGTCTCGTCTTCTCTGGATGAAATCACTGTAGTGTCATCCATGAAGGCCTTGAGAGGAGGCATCTTGTATCCATCGCCAAGGTCTGTTTGTCTCGCGTTGTTTGTTGCTGCTTTCAAGATGAGTTCCATTGCCAGCACGAACAGTATTGGGGAAATTGCACAGCCCATTGCAATACCCACTTCCAAGTTGATCCAGTCTGTTGTGTACTCCTTGGTAGAGAACCGCATTGAGAAGCCATTGAAGTACTTCTTGAGCATGTCGCGGATGTTCTTTGGCACATGGTACATCTCAAGAGCCAACTGTATCATCTCATGGGGCACAGATCCATATGCGTTTGCCAGATCAAGCCACACTACGTCCAGGTCTCTCTTTTCTGTTTTTGCTTTTTGGATTGCGTCCCAGATCATTGTGGCGTGTTCTACACAGCCCGCCACGCCTGGGATGCCACCTTTCTGGACTGACACATCCAAGTACTTGTTTTCCATCAGGTACTTGGTCAGCCTTGCTGCCATGACAGAGAAGAAGATTTTCCCTTCGACGTTCAGTAGTGATATTGGCCTGAACTGGCTAATGTCACTTGAGTTTTGCTCTTTGGGGATGTACACACCATCTGCCGTCATCCACTGGCCGCTGATCTTCTGGTTTCTCCAAGCCGATCGCAGCAGCCTGTGGAGCCACTCCAGCACCTTGGGACATTTCTTGTAAAGCTGGTAAGGTATTCCGTTTGGCCCTGGTGATGATTTGGCTCTGGCTTTGTCGACCACCTTCTTGATTTCCGCCAACGTTGGAGGCTTGCCATTGAACTGTTCCTCAGGGTTGGTTGGCCACACCAGACCTTGAATGTCGAGTGGTGCTTTGCTCTGTGGGTCAGAGTATGTTTTCCTCAGATGCTACTCAAGAACTCCTTTGTCCACACTTAGGGTCCCAGATTTTGGCTGCTCAAACAGTGTTCTGGCAAACTGGAAGGGGTCTCTGAAGAAGCGCTCTTGTGTCTTCTTCTTTTTGCTCTTCCTCTTCCTCGCAGATTCCGCTTTGCTGAGGGCACTGTGTTTTTCTTTCAGGTCTTTCCACAGTTTTTCCAAGCCTTGTTTTTCAGCTGGCAGTGCGGTCTTCATTTGCATCTTGAGGTTTTTCTTTTGGACCCTGATCTTGTCCATCTTTTCTTGGCGTCTGGATTTCTTTGGAGGTGTTTTCTCTTTGGGTAGTTTTGCTCCATAGGCGTCTCTACATGTGGCATACACAATGTCCCCATATGTGGCTAGTTTGTGTTCCAGGGTGCTTTTCCCTATCAGTGCATCGAGTCTTTGGACGATTTTTGCATCCAGTTTCTCCCAATCTTCAGTTTCGTTTGCTCGTGGCAGGTTGAGTTTCAGGCGCCTGGCATCGAGGGCCTGTGCAAATTCCTCATCCGAACCAACAGCGTGGATGTCCTTGGCACTGTGGTTTAAATCCTGGCCTTGGTCTTCCACGTCTTATCTGCTGATGCAGTGCGCTGCTGCTCATTCAGATGAGTCTTCACACATCCCATCTTTGTTCTGTGGATCTTCATGCCACGGGTGGTAGCGAAACGCTTTCCACAGACACATGGATATTCCATTTGGTCCATGTTCATAGTCCGTTTGGGATTTGCAGTCATGATTGGTTGAGCACCGATGGATTCATCATTCTCTCCCCCTTTCGGTGAATCCTGGGAGCATCTTTTCCTTTTATTTTTAGTAGCCACATGTTTAAGGCAAAGTGGGGAGCCAGCCCACAGAGCCCTTGGTTCTGGTCTTTCCCAGTGTCCTCCGGTCTTTCCCGGACGTCCTCCGGCCTATTCCCGGAAGTCAATGGTTTACCCATGCATCAGTAGAAAGAAACTCGTGGAGAGCGTGGCAGCAGAGAGTCCTCAGAAGAGAAGCCCCTTCAAGCAAGTGTTTCGGCCCTTATCTCCTGACACTCTAGGGGGGTTGGGCCACACCCGGTTCATGACTCCGGATGTCCCTCTGCTGCCCCTTTTTTTTTTCCCATCTTGGGACGAGCCATGGCTGGGATTCGAACCCATGACCCTCTGGACATGCTCATTTTCCACTTAATGACTCGCGCTTTAACCACTGAGCCACAGGGACACCTGATATTTGTAGGGAAATTAAGCCTTATGAAGTTCACACACACACACACACATATATATATATATATATATATATATATATATATAATATATATATTTGTACAAAAGACCTTGCTGCCTGAAGAAGCCTCAGTGGGGCGAAAATCTGCAATAAATGTTTGAAATGCAGGTATTGTCAGGAGTTATGAGTGTATTTCTGTTTATGCTTGTGGCTGCAAGCGTTGTCTCTCCTGACAGTTACCTTCGTGGAGCGGTGCCCACACGCCAGGAATCGTGAATCATTATCAAGAAAAGAGAGAGAGAGAGAGAGAGAGAGAGAGAGGAGAGAGAGAGAGAGAGAGAGAGAGAGAGAGAGAGAGAGAGAGAGAGAGAGAGATGATGATATATTTGATCTAGAATCAAGTGACAAGCACACATGAATCGAGCCAGAGTACAGGTGTTTTTGTTGTCTAGAATCAAAAATTGAAACAGTGATTTTGTTTTGTTTTTCTTGTCAGAATAAAGGCACAAACAGAAGTGTTGTTTTCGTGGTCAGAATCAAGACACAAACAGACTTGTTCAGAATCAAGACACAAACAGACTTGTTGTTCAGAATCATGGCACAAACAGACTTGTTGTTCAGAATCATAATAATAATAATAATACTGTATGGATTTTATATAGCGCAATTCTTGGGATCAACTCATTGCGCTCAGCACACACTCAAACACTCGCACTAACATGTGTTCACACACACACACACACACCACACACACACACACACACACACCACACACACACACACACACACACACACACACACACACACACACACACACACACACACACTCACACACCTACCGACACAGGCGCACTTATCAAGTTCATCGGTTTCAAGCGTAAACAATACAGTTATGCATGCAGTACATAAAAAGTCAGGTCATAATAATAGACACAGCATTCAGATATTATGGTTGAAGAAGGCTTTCCTAAAGAAGTATGTTTTTAACTCTGACTTGAATTTAGATAATGTAGGCAGGTCACGTAAGCTGTCAGAAGAGAATTCCAAAGAGTGGGCGCACTAAAGCTAAATGCTCTTTCACCGACTGTCTTTAACGAGCGCCTAGGAATTTTCAGAAGTTTTTGAGAAGATGAGCGAAGAGACCGAGAAGTTTGATAGGTGGACAGAGAAGCAGAAAGATACTGTGGGAGTGTCCCATCAAAGAAACGATAGGCAAAAACTGCGATTTTGAACTGCCATCGATATTTGA
>JAMYXO010006008.1:12500-14419 GCA_033310375.1 Conus canariensis | reverse complement strand
TGATGATGGGAAATGACATTACAGTTGGTGTTATCATTTTGATGTATGGGAATGAAATTACAGTTGACATTACGACTGTGACGCATAGGGAATGAAATTACAGTTGACATTTCTGCTTTGAGGCATGGGAAATGACATTCAAGTTGACATAACCAGTATGACGCACGAGGAATGAAATTACAGCTGACATTACGACTATGACGCATGGGGAATGGAACTACAGTTGACATTACTACTTTGAGGCATGTGAAATGAAATTACAATTGAACTACGAGTATGATGCATGTGAAATGAAATTACAGTTGACATTATTACTGTGGTGCATGGGGAATGACATTACAGTTGACATTATTACTGTGGTGCATAGGAATGAAATTACAGTTGACATTATTACTGTGGTGCATGGGGAGTGTCATTCAAGTTGACATTACTAGTATGATGCATGGGGAATGACATTACAATTGACATTACAACTATGATGCATAGGGAATGACATTACAGTTGACATTACTACTATGATGCATGGGGAATGAAATTACAATTGAGATTACTACCATGATGCATGGGGAATGAAATTAGTGTTGCTATTACTACCATGATGCATGGGGAATGAAAATTACAGTTGACATTACTACCATGATGCATGGGGAATGAAACTACAGTTGACATTACTACCATGATGCATGGGGAATGAAATTACAGTTGACATTACAAACATGATGCAAGGGGAATGACATTACAGTTGACATTACAAACATGATGCACTGGGAATGAAACTACAGATGACATTACTATTGGGATGCATGGAATGACCTGGATGCAGCCCGGACCCCTTGCAGCGTTAGGAGTCCAGGGCCGAAACACTTGCCTAAAGGGAGTTTCTTCTCTGAAGACCTACTGATGCCAAGCTCTTCCCGAACTTTATTTTACCTGGTCATTAAGCTAAGGTAAGGTAATCACAGGACGTTAAACCCCTAGTCAAAAGGATGAGTGCCGACGGTTGTGTGTGTGTGAACGTGTGTGTGTGTGTGTGTGTGTGTGTGGTGTGTGTGTGTGTGTGTGTGTGTAAAGAGACAACACACAAAAAACAAAGACGAAGTTTAAACAGTCTTGTCTTTAAGTTCAGCTTCTTTTAATTCAAAATCCACGTCAGGAGAAATCTTAACTTAAAAAGACAGGGGTGAAAAAGAAAATCTTTTGAAAATCTGTTCAACCATTATTTTTGTCCGTCTGAACCAAAAATAGTATCGACCTATGATTGGTGGGAATAATTGCGGCAATTTTTCTTTCAAGTCGCCGTTTCAAGTGGGTTTTCTATTTATAATCCACTAAATGGTGAATATCACAAAAACAAAAGTTGCCTTATCAAATTACTCGATTACTTACTAGATCACCAGTTGAGAACATTCAATTGTTGTGCTGGGCTTGATTCTGGTTTCGTGACGACAATTATCCGATCCGCTAGAATTTCTTTATTCTGGAAACAGGAAGGGAAAATGATGATGTCTTCAGGGGCTAGAATTCGGAAAGGAAATCTTTCCTGATTATCTTTTCTCCATTTTCCATATATATTAACATCGAGTAATGGGCGTATTCACAAGGAACCTATGTGAGCCTGTCTTCCCCTAGCAACCGGAATTCCGTCTCTTACTGTCCTTTTGATTACCGCCATCTTAACAAGAGGCGGATGGACCTGTTCTGGAAAAAGAAAAATCAGGGGATGATAACGGCTCTCTTTCTAATGCAAATTTTCTTTGAGGCGCACGCCAGATTAACGATCAGGATATCCATTGTTGCATTGCTTGTGCCGCAGACATATCGCTTCATTCCAATGTTTTGGCATTTTCTCTCACTGAGCTGTTAAGCTGACAGGTGGGGCAAAACTGCTTTGGGCGTGCCTGCAAGTGGTATCTGTCCCA
>JAMYXO010006008.1:5000-7500 GCA_033310375.1 Conus canariensis | reverse complement strand
TTTTAAGAAAAGGTCAACAAATCAGCAAGAGAATGACTTAGAAAAACAGATTAAAAGAATC
Source organism: Conus canariensis (assembly GCA_033310375.1). Lineage (NCBI taxonomy): Eukaryota > Metazoa > Mollusca > Gastropoda > Neogastropoda > Conidae > Conus > Conus canariensis. The sequence goes on along the minus strand of JAMYXO010006008.1, from coordinate 7,439 downwards.
GAAGAGAATGTCAATGATAATAACATGCATGAACTAGAGAACTTAAAAATACAACTACAAGAAATAAGAAATATGCGAATCGAAGGTAAACTAATTCGCTCCAGAGTCAGATGGATAAATGAAGGTGAAAAGGTCAGTAAGTATTTTTGTAACCTTGAAAAAAGAAATTTTGTCGATAAAACGATGCCCTTTTTGGAAACAGAGTCTGGTAACATTATCTCAGAACAAGAAACCATTTTGAAAGAAGTACAACAATTTTACAAACAACTATATTCCCACAGGACTGTGCGTGATTTTTGTTTAACATCTCATATACCGGAAGCAACAAAATTAACTGACACAGATAAGCATAGCATAGAAGGAAAATTTCGTATACGGAAGCAGCGGCCTCTTTGAAATCTATGAAAAATGGTAAAAGCCCTGGCCCTGACGGCTTTACAGCTGAGTTCTATAAGTTCTTCTTTGTTGATATTGGAGCTTTTCTTGTTAGATCTATAAACGAAGGTTTTATTGATGCTGAACTTTCTGTAACACAACGTCAAGGTGTCATTATATGCATACCTAAGGAAGGCAAACCAAAACGTTTTGTAAAAAACTGGCGTCCAATCTCATTACTAAATATTTCCTATAAAATTGCATCAGCATGCATTGCCAACCGCTTGAAGTCTGTCTTGCCTTCCATTATCCATGAAAGCCAGACGGGCTTCTTGAAAGGTCGTTACATAGGTGAGAATATTCGCATGTTATACGATACCTTAGTATATGCTGATAGAAAAAACATCCCAGGTATGTTTCTGTCAATAGACTTTGAGAAAGCCTTCGACAGTATTTCATGGTCGTTTTTGCACAAATGCTTGGATTTTTTCAACTTTGGCCCAGATATGATTCACTGGGTCAAAACGTTTTATTCACATATTAATACTTGTGTTTCTGTCAACGGTCAATATTCTAGCTGGTTTGCAATAGAACGTGGTGTTCGACAAGGTGACCCGTCATCCCCGTATCTTTACCTTCTTTGTGCAGAGATACTGTCACTAAAGATCAGACATAACAATTTAATCAAGGGCATAAAAATTCAAAATAGGGAAAGCTTATTGTCGCAATTTGCAGATGACACTGCTTTGTGTTTGGACGGCAGCGAAAATTCATTTAATGAAGCCATTGCCGTGCTGACACAGTTTGCTGAAATGTCAGGACTAAACATGAACTTTGATAAAACTCAGATCATTTGGATAGGTAGCAGAAAAAACTGCAATTTAAGGTTTATGCGCGATAAAAACTTCATCTGGGACCCGGGAATCTTCAAGATACTTGGCATTAAATTTTCAATTGATACAAAGTCCATTAGCACCATCAACTATGATGACAAATTAATCCAGATGAAAAGGATTTTATCACATTGGAAAAAAAGACAGCTAACACCACTAGGGAAAATAACAGTAGTGAAAACTCTTGTCCTGTCCAAAATAACGTATTTGTTAATAAATCTACCAGATCCACCAGATATTTTTATCTCTGAACTAGAGAAAGAGTTGTTTACATTCTTATGGAATGGTAAAAATACTAAAATTAGGAAACCAGTTGCATGTAGCTCATACGTCTGTGGTGGACTGCGCATGATTGATATCAGAGCTTTCATTGCTGCTATGAAATTAAGCTGGCTTTATAAAATACAGTCCGAGGGCAACTCCAAGCTTAAAGACTTTTTCTTTGATATGTACCCTGAAATGGAAAATATTAAATTCTTAGGGGCAGATTATATCAAAACTTTAACCAAGTCTGTTAAGAATCCTTTCTGGAATGACGTGTTTAGGCACTATGGGAGAGTTTGTAGAGTATGTCGTCCTAGAAACATTGACGAATTTATGGCTGAATGCATTCACTTCAATAAAGACATTCAGAGGGGTGAAAAAACTATATTTGTAAAAGAATGGTGTGAAAATAACATCTACTTCATCAGACAGCTCGTTAGTGAAGCAGGGCAGTACATGTCATATCATGAATTTAAAACAAAATACCCTACCATAAGAAAAACAAATTTTTTGTCCTACATTGGAATCCTAAACGCAATCAAAGGATACCAAAATAAATTACAAGTAGAACTTACAAATACCTTTAAAATTCTTGAAACCAAATCATGGTTTTCTATCAGGAAAGGCAGTAAATTTATTCAAACGGTACTTGTTGGCAGCGGAGCTGTTCCAGCTGCGGTTTTGAAATGGAGCAACTCGTTCGAAAATTTAAACTGGAATGCTATATTTTTACACTGTTTTAAAACTACTAATGATGCGCAACTACGCTGGTTTCAATTCCGACTGTTGCACAGAATTCTGCCATCACAGAAGTACCTATATCAGTGTAAAATTGTTAACACACCAAACTGTAATTTCTGTGACCAAAGACCACAGGACATAGAACATATGATTTTCGATTGTGACA
>JAMYXO010006007.1:0-14422 GCA_033310375.1 Conus canariensis | reverse complement strand
AGCAAGGGAACCCAAAAGAGCAGGTGGAAAAAAAAAACTATCTTGGAACAAGAGGCCTTAAGGGGGGGGAGTAGGACGGGGGGTTTTCTGTGACACAGCAGTCCTTGGGAAACAAGAACGCTGCAGTCTGTTGGGCGAAAACCGGTGTGCTAAAAGGGCCCCGCCTTTCGGCCGGGAAACCTGGCGCTGGGTGCGTACACAGCACCAGCCTGTTGGGCTTTTGGTCCCGTTTACACAGCACCGCCTTTGGGGGGCGTACTGGTGCGCTCCCCGCCCAGCGTTGGGCAGGCCCCCTGGTGCGTTTTACACGAAACCCACCTTTTTGGGCATACGGGTCGCTACACAGCACCACCCCTGTTGGGGGCACTATGGCGCGTACACAGCCCAGCCTGTTGGGCAGTTTCTGGGCGCTTTTACAGCACCAGCCTGTTGGGCAGGGGGACCCTGGCATTTTTACTGGTTTTTACACACAGCACCGCCTGTTGGGCAGTATGGTTTTTGTAAAATCACCCCTGTTGGAAAGGGGACATTCCCCCTGGAGGAGAGGCAAAGGGGGAGTTAGTGGAAAGTTCCCAAGGGGAACACGGGGGGCAAAAAATTGCAGAACAACAGGTTTCACTTGACTACTATTCCAAAGGGGCCACTGTATGGAACATCCCAAACAGCAACAGACAACCCGTAGACCCCCATGCACACTTAAACTAAACCCCATAGGAAATCACACAGGCCCCCCAGACAAAGATGCAGGAAGTCCTTCACTTCACTGTCCTACCAGTGGACAAGACAGCCTCCCCTTTTCGTTTCGAGTCCCTTTTTGCGGTTTTCCCTTTTGTCAAATTTTAGCTACCTCCAAAATAAGGGTTGTTTAACAGCAGTGGCATAGATAAAAACTTAACCAATAGTTGTTTATCCAAAACGCACTTTTTCCTTTGCAGTTGATCCCAAAACACTTAATTTTACCAAATCTGACCCCAATTTTGAAGTACCATTGACTTCATAAGAAAAACTTCCATTTTATTCTATGAAAGGGGCATTATGAACATCAAAAAAAAATTTTTGGGGGGCAGCATTCCGTATGCCGCCCCTATTTTTTCATGCCCCAACATTTCCCAAGCAAATGTTCCCCCCCTGTGGATAAAAACCATATTGAGTTTTTATCATTTCAAACCTGGCCAAACAAAGCCGGTCAAAAACACCGTCCAAATGTATCATTTACAAATGTCAAGAACGATGATGTCAAAGTATGGGGGCCCAAAAAAAAGTTTTTGGGGGTTTTTTTTCCCTCTCTATCTACTTGCTAGGGAAATTTCCATTCATGTGTATTAGAGTTATTTACCAGACGGACCCCTTAATTTGTCATCCTTGGGAAAATTCCCAGCTTATCCATAAGTTTTCCTTCCAAACTTAATCCCACACACAAAATATATAAAATAAACACTATCCCCACACCCCTTTGACAGATCACAGGGAGTCGCCACCCCACCCCCAGAACGACCCAACGCATCAGTGATGAAGTGCGGCGATGACCATTTTTCATGCAGATTCCAAGTTGTGTTTGTCAGGCTTTGGTTTTTGTTTTCGGAATTGTCTTCCTTTTTTCCCTTGCAGGTCGGGGCTGTGGGTTTGGCATCAAAGAAAAATTTTGTCTATCCTTACCCCCTCCTTCCCCCTTGTCCTTGCCTTTTGTTTCGAGAAAAAATTATGCCTGGAGTCAAAAGCTGAAGGAGTACCTGCAAACACACCCCCTTCTCAAAACGCGCACCTTTTACACTCTTCATCACGTATTTTGGAGTGCCGGCAAACCCCCCCTTCATCAAAATGCGCCCCATACACTCTTCTCCCCAGTACTATCGGGGGTTGCCTGAAAAACACAACCCCCTTTTTAAAAAATCACCCCCTATCCACTCTTCATACAGTCTATTGGAGCGCCTGCGACACCATTTCACCCCAAACCCACGGGCCCCATATACTCCTTTTCACAGTATTCTGGGGTGCCTGCAACACACCCCTTCTTAAAAAGAGATTTATCACTTCATCACGTACTTTGTGGAGTGTCTGCAACCCCCTTCATAAAAAACAAGAGACTGTACACTTTTTTCACAGTACTTCTGGAGAGTGTGCAACACCCCCTTTCATAAACGAGAGCACTATACACTTCTTTCACAGTACTTTCTGGAGTCCCTGAAAAACACACACCCCCTTCATCATTTAAAGCCTTAATTAGCTGTGAACAGAGTTATGTGCAAATCCCCTATCCCACCACTTCTTTTCATCGGGGTCTTTCTTTCTGCGCACGCAGGCCAATATCGGGTTAACACTCCCTGTACAAAAAGGCAAGGTTTAACCCCCATTCCCCAAAAAAAATTGGAGTGGGGTTTTCATGTGTATCCATTTTTACCTGCCATTACTGGCAGCCATACCCAAATTTTTTTTGGGGGGGAAGGTGCATGCTTTGTGTAAATGTTTTTGCAAAAACAAACCAAAAATGGTTCTTTTCCCAAAAAGTTGGTAGGGGATTTTTGGTGGTGCTGAGTTACGTGCGCGTTCAACATGGTTTTTAGTTCATTGAAGGACTAGGGGAAATGGGAGTCGGAAAACCATGTTAACTCTGAGGGGAAAAATCCCCCTACCGAAAGGGCCCCCAGGGGGAGATTCGAACCCCCCAACCCCAGGACCCCCAAAGGGTTTACGTCTGGTGTTTTTACCACGGGACTATTCGGCCCCCCCCTTATATGGTAACTCACAAAGTTTACACTAGAAAATCCACAAGCGGGGGAATAGATCCCAAGGGTTACTGAAGGATGACCCCTGGAAACGAGTTGAAGAAGTGACATTAAGCCATAGGCTTATACGCTTTGGGGGCGGGGTTTGGGGGCTATGGGGGTCATGTGAGGGGTTTTTTAACGTATATCACGGGATGGTCTTTGTTGTTTGGGGGGCAATGGGGGGCCTTTTACAGCATTCCGTTGACAAAGGTTTTGGTTGTAAAATTTCCGTGGGGGGGCCCTACTGCCCCCGGGGGTTTTGTACTGGGACATTGGGGGGGGGCCCGTACTGATATTATTGACTGGTTTTTAATTTTTTGGGGGGGACATTTGGGGGGCCCATGCTATTTGCGTGCTAACTTGATTTTACATGTGCAGGGTACGGGGGTTTACATGAGGGGCCAAAATTTACTGCATAAAATTTTGGGTCTTGGTTTTTTACTGGGGTTTCACTTTGGGGGGCCATATGATATCACTGGTCTTGGCTATGGGGTAACATGAGGGGCCATACGTATATTGGTCTTGGCTGCGGGGGGAACATGAGGGGGCCATACGCTATCATTGGTCTTGGTATGGGTCCATGAGGGGCCTACTGATTAATTGGTTTTGGCTACGGGGGGCAATGGGGGGGCCATATGGCATATCCATTGGTTTTTGGTTTTTACGGGGGGTCCATGGGGGGCCTTCTTGATAAAATTTGGTTTTGGGTTTTACGGGGTCACGGGGGGGCCTTTTTATGCAAAATTTTTTGGTCTTGGTACTGGTGTCCCCATGGGGGCCAACGCATATAGGGGTCTTGGCATTGGGGTCACATGGGGGGGGCATACTGCATATAATTGGTTTGGTATGGGGTTTCACAGGGGGGGGCCCATGCTGTTTAAAATTTGGGTTTTTGGCTACTGGGGTACATGTGGGGCCATATGTTTATAATTCTCTTGGGTTACTGGGGTTACATAGGGGCCATATGCATATATTTGGTCTTGGTTTTAGGGGGCAACATGAGGGGGCAGGGCTTATATCACACTGATCTTGGGTACGGGGGGGCAACATGAGGGGCTATGCAAAAAACACGGTCTTGGCTACTGGGGAACATGGGGGGGCTATGCAATAAATCACGGGTCTGGGGCTAGGGGGGAACTGAGGGGGGTATACTGCATATCATTGGTTTTTTTGGTTTACTGGAGGCATTGAGGGGGCTTGTTTATAAAGGTCTTGGCTACGGGGGAAAACATGAGGAGATTGCTACAAATCACGGGTCTTGGCTACTGGGGGGAAACATGGGGGGGGGGGCTATAATGATATCATTTTTTCTTGGCTATTTGGGGGGAAACTGAGGGGTTATGCTATTTTCACGGGGTTTCTTGGCTACGGGGGGAACATGAGGGGTAGACAAATCATGGTCTTGGCTACTGGGGGAAACAGGGGGGGCTTATGTTTTATCACGGGGTCTTGGATACGGGGGGTAATGGGGGGGGCCATACGGATATTCACTGTTCTTGGCTACGGGGGGTACATGTGGGGCCATACGATATCATGGTCTTGGGCTACGGGGGGGAACTTTGAGGGGGCTATACTGCATATCACTGGTCTTGGCTACTGGGGAAAAATGAGGGGGGCCCTTACTGCATATCACGGGGTCTTGGTTTTTGGGGTCACTTGAGGGGCCATACGCCTATCACTGGTCTTGGGCTATGGGGTCACTGGGGGGGGGCCGTACTGATTCATTGGGCCTTGGGTACAGGGGAAACTGGGGGCCTATGCATTAATTTTGGTCTTGGCTACGGGGGGTACATGAGGGGGGGCCTACTGATATCGTGATTTTTGGTAGGGGGTCAATTTGTGGGGCCATACTGATATCTTGGGGTCTTGGTTACAGGGGAAATGAGGGGCCATACTGCATATTTTACTGTTTTGGTTTTTTGAGTATGAGGGTACATGGGGGGGGCCATACTGCATTTTTTAAACTGATTTTTTTAATTTCCCAAGGGTCTAGGGGGCCATCTGTTATTATTACTGAGGGTTTTCGAGTTTACTGGGGTTTCATGAGGGGCCATACGGCATTATTTCGATTTATGGGGGAAATGAGGGGGCCATATGCTTATTACGATTTTCGGTACCAAGGGAACTTTGAGGGGCCTTTACTGCAATATTATGAGGGTTTTGAGTACGGGGGGGGAAATTTGAGGGGCCTAGTATTTTACTGACTGGTTCGGTACGGGGGGGTACATGAGGGGCCATATGATATATTTACTGAGGGGTTTTTCGGGGGTTTGGGTGTAATTAGGGGCCAAAACTGTTTTATTTACTGATGTTTGGGGTAAGGGGGGGTACCTGAGGGCCAACTGTATTTTTACTGAATGGTTTTGAGTCCCAAGGGTACTTTGGGGGGGGGCCAAAATTTTTATAACTTTGGGGAAGTTTTTAAGGGGGTACAGAGGGGCTTTTTACCTGCTATATTAATGATGGTTTTGAGTAGGGGGGTACTTGGGGGGGGCCATACTGCATAAATTTTGTAGGGTTTTCGAGTCCCGGGGGGGTACATGAGGGGCCCATACGTATATATCATGACTGGTTTTGGTACTGGGGGTTCATGAGGGGCCTACTGTATATATTATGACTGGTTTTGAGTAGGGGGTAAACGAGGGGCATTACTGTTTATCACTGATGGTTTTTGAGTACCAAGGGTACATGAGGGGCCATACTGTATATTTACTGAGGTTTTTGGGGTATTTGGGGGGTCTTTGGGGGGCCATACTGCATATTTTTATTGACTGGTTTAAGTATGGGGGTACATGGGGGGGCCCAATACTGCATATATTATGATTTGGTTTCGAGCCCCAAGGTTATTTTGGGGGGGCCCATACTGTAATACCACTGACTGTTTTGAGTCTGGGGGCACATGGGGGGGGGGAAAAAAAACTGTTATACCGATGGTTTTGGTACCAAGGGTACTGGGGGGCCAACTGTATATATCACTGAGGGTTTTGGTACCGGGGGTACATGGGGCCATATGAAATTAAATACTGACTGGTTTTGAGTACGGGGGGGGACAGAGGGGTATATGTTTTTACTGACTGGTTTTGAGTATTGGGGTAAGAGGGGCCATAGCCTTTACTGTTTTTAATCACTGATGGTTTTGAGTACTGGGGGTCTGGGGGGGGCTATGCTGCATTTCACGGGTTTTGGCTGCAGGGGTGTGAGGGGCCAGATTTATCATTGGTTTGACTACGGGGGAAAAAAATGAGGGGGCGTTACTGCGTATCAATTTGACTGTTCTTGGCTTCTAGTGACATGACCCCCAACAACATTATCAGTGACTGATCTGGGAAAGCCAAAGACATGGGGAAGGGCCCCAACTGTATATAAAGGGGACTGGTCTTGGCAAGGGGGGGAAAAGTATGGTGACTTAAAAAAAAAATTTTCTGAAGGTTGGGAGAAAAAAAAAAAAACAGTAAAGCTTTTATGAAAAAAATATCTGCAAAAATTTTAAAGCCTGTGCCCAAAAAATGCCTCAAAGGTCTGAACGGGATGGACAAGTATTCCCTACTTGTAAACCCCCCACCCATAAAAAAATAAAAAAAGGTTTCTGAAGGGGGAAAAAAACTGCTGCAAAACTTAGTTTCAAAGCAAGGTGACTAAAGGCCGAAATTGAAGCAAATTTTAAAAAAGAAAGTTGCTATTTTCTGCTAGAAAATAATTGTGGCTCAGCCCCCACGCCCCACCACCCGACACAAACACGACGCAAAAAAAAAACCTGCTTTTCTACTAAAACCTCTAACCCTCCCTTTTCTCCCCTTCCCCTTTTTAGTATATTAATTCAACTTTATTGTCTATCTCCAAAAAGGGGCAGTACCCCCTCCTCTTACTATTTTAAAATTTTTCATCACATCCTTTCTTTTCCTAATATTGCTATTGTTATATTTATTATCTTTACTGTTTTATTTACTTGTCCTCTTCCCCACCCCTTCGTTTTCTTTTCAACACCCCATTTTGCGCCAAATTTGGCTTTTTTGTTCTTCGTTCTCATTTGTCCTAAAGGGGTTTTTTTTTTTTTGCCGAAAAAGGGGGGACCAAAAGAGATTGAAATGCATCATATTTTTGCCCTGTAATCTGTTTTGTCTGAAACTGTCTAGGGAAAACTAAAAACTTTCCCTTTAAAAAAATTTTTACTGCAGCTCAAGGTCTGCATCAGATGAAAAACAAACTGCAACACAGGTTTTAAAATTAAAACAAGGTCTTAATGGGATGGGAAACTACTGGCACCAGCAATTTCACAAGGTCTAAATGGGAGGGGGAAAATTTTGGGACACACCAAATTTAACTGGGTCGTGAGAGGGGAAAAAATACTGAAAAACATGCTAATTAACTGGTTTCTGAATTTGGGGATAAAAAAACTATGCCCAAATGTTTAATTACCCAAGGTCTGAATGGGAGGGGAAAACTACTGCACACATGCAAAATTCCCCAAAAGGTCGGGAATGGGATGGGAATTTTTCTGCACACAGTAATTCCCCGGGGTCTGAAGGGGATGGGAAACTACTGCCACCATGTAATTCACAAGGTCTAAATGGGATGGAAACTAGCAAAACATGCAATTTTCCCAAGGGTCTAAAAAGGGTGGGAAACTACTTGCACACATGCAAATTTACACAAGGTCTGAATGGGGAGGAAATTTACTGCAAAAATGCTAATTACCAAAGGTTAAATGGGGGGGGGAAACTACTGCACACATCTAATTCCCCAGGGGTCTAAAGGGGGGGGAAACTACTGCACACATGCTAATTAACAAGGGGCTAAAGGGGTTTGGAAATACTGACACTGAAATTACCAAAAAGGTTGAAGGGTGGGAAAATCCCGCACACATCAAATTTACATGGGTTTCTAAAATTTGGGAGGGGAAAAAATTTCTGCAAAAATGCAAAAACCAAAAACTAGGGTTTTTGGGAAAACTCTGCCACATGCAATACCAGGTCGGGGAATGGGTTTAAAAAACTATGCACACATCAAATTCCCCAAGGGGTTGAATGGGTTTGGGGGAAAAACCTTTCTGCACACAGCTAATTCCCCAAGGGGGGTCTGATTTGGGAGGGGAAAAACTACTGCCAAATGCAAATTTTCACAGGTCGGGGTGGGATGGGAAACTACTGCCACATGAAAATTACCTGGTCTGAATGGGAGGGAAAAACACTGCACACTGAAAAATAAAGGTTGAATGGAAGGAAATACGGGCCCAAGCTAATTCACAAGGTCTTGAGGGATGGGAAATACTCCCCAAAAAGCAATTTTACAAAGGTCTAATGGGATGGGAAACTAATGCACACTGCAAAAATTTACACGGGTCTAAGGGGGTTGGAAAAAACCCTACTGCAACATTTTTAAATTTACATTTAGGTCTAAAATGGATGGGAAAAATATGCACAATGCAATTTAACACTGGGTCGAAGGGGGTTGGGGAAAAAAATGCACACTTTTCTAAAAAAACCAAAGGCTGAATGGGATGGGAAAAAAATGAAATGATTTTAATAGGGGGGGGGTTTTTGGGGTAATATTAAAGGGGTTTAATTCCAAAAAGTTTGAAAGGGGGAAAAAATTAGAATTTTTTGGTTGAAGGGGGGTAAAAAATTTGGGGTTTAAAAGTTTTGGGATGGGTTAGGGAAAATGGAAATTAAGGGGGTTTAAATTTTAGGGGAAAAATATGAAAATTTTTTAAAATATTTATGGGAGGGGAAAAATTGAACCTTGGGCCAAAATTACACAGGGTTGTGGATGGAAATTTCTCCACTAATTGGGTCAAGGGGTTTGGAAAATAACGACCTTTTTCGAAAGGGGTTAAAGGGGGATGGGAAAAAGAAAATTTAAATTTTAAAAAGTTTAAGGGATAAAAAATGAAAAGAATTAAAAATTTGAAGGGAGGGAAAAAACTTTTTGAAAAATTTAAACCCCCTGGGGCCCTAAATGGATGGGAAAAAAATTCCTTTTAAATTTAAAGGTTAATGGGAGGGGAAACTCTGCACACTGAAATTACCAAAGGTTTTGGGGTGGGGTTTGGGGGGGGAAATTTTTGAAAAGTAAATTCCGGGGTCTAAAGGGAATGGGGAATCTGAATGTTAATTAAAAGGGGGGGGCCTAAAAAATGGGATTAAACACCACCATGAAATTAAACCCAAGGTCTGAATGGGAAAGGGAAACTATCCCTTTTACTAAAAAAAAAATTCTGAATGGGAGGGGGAAAATTTTACTGCAACATCAAATTCCCAAAGGTTTTTTGGGTAAAATTTAGAACCCTGATTCCCCTGGGTGGGGGGGGGGAAAATAAAGAAAAAAAAAGGAAGGGAAACTACTCCCACAATTTTAATTACCAAGGTCTGATGGGGTTTGGGGAAAAATACTGCACCACATGCAAAATTTCCCAAAAGGTCTGAATGGGGAGGGGGGAAAACTACTCCCAAAAAAATGATTCACATTTTCAATGGGGGTTGGGGGAAAAAACTACTGCACACCCCCAAAATTTACCAAGGTTTGAAAAATGGGGAAAGGGAAACTATTGCCAATTTTGCAAATTAAACACATGGTCTGAATGGGAGGGGGAAAAACACTCCCCACAATGCTAAATTCCCAAAAAAGGTTTCTGAATGGGGGGGAAAATTTTTTTACTGCACACATGCTAACTCACAGGTTTTGATGGGAAGGGAAAAACTACTGCACACATGCTAATTACACTAGGTTAAAATGGGATGGGGAAAAAACTTTGCCACAGGTAATTCAAAAGGTCTGAACAGGAAGGGGAAAATACTGCAATGCTAATTTCACAAAGGTCTAAAATGGGAAAGGGGGGGGGAAACACTACGCAATGCAAATTACAAAAGGGGTTCGGGGAAGGGAGGGAAAATATGCCACATGCTTAAAAACCCCAAGGTCCCTTAAAATGGGATGGGAAACTACGCAATGCAATTACCCCAAGGTCTGAAAGGGGGATGGTACACTCTGCAATGAAATTAACCCAAGGCTGAATGGGATGGGGGAAACTACTGCACACAGCTAATTCCCCAAGGGGTTTAAAGGGGATGGGAAATACTGCACACATGCTAATTAACAAAGGTCAAAAATGGGATGGGAAACTACTGCACCCCACCTAATTACAAGGTCTAAATGGGATGGGGAAATACTGCCACACATGCAATTACAAAGGTCTGAATGGGATGGAACTACTGCACACGCTAATTACACAAGGTCTGGTTGGGGGGGATGGGAAAAACTACTGACACATTTTTTTTTTCCCAAGGTCGAATGGGGGGGGGGAAAACTACGGGGAACATCTAATTAAAAAGGTCCTAGGGAGGGAAACTTTTTGAAACACATCTAATTCCCAAAAAGGTTGGGATTGGGGGGGAACTCTGCACACATGTATTAAAAGGTCTAATGGGGGGGAAATTCTGCACACGGGGCTAATTACCCAAGGTCTGGGGGGATGGGAAAAATACTGCAAATTTTTAATTACAAGGTCAAAGGGGGGAATGGGAAAAACTCACACATCCCTAATTAAACTAGGTTTGAGTGGGTTTGGGGGGAACTACTGAACATTTTAATTACACTGGGGTCTGAATGGGGGGGGGAATACTGCACACATGCTAATTCCCCCTAGGTCTGAATGGGAGGAAAAACTACTGACACAGGCAAATTACAAAAGGTTGAACAGGAAGGGAAAAAAAACACTGCAAAGCAAATTTTCACAAGGTCTGAATGGGATGGGACACTACTGCAATGCAAATTTTACACAAAGGTCTGAAGGGGTGGAAAAACTACTGCACACAGGTTAATTACACAAGGTCCAAAAACAAAAAGGGAAAACTAATTGCAGCTTAATTCCACAAGTTTTAATGGGAGGGGAAATACAGCCAAAAAGCTTTAACAAAACAGAAAATTCTAGCAGGTGGAAAACAACTGCACAAGTGCTAATTACATAATGTTTTGAATGGGAAATGGAAAAATTTGCTGCACAAAAGGCTTTCATAAAAAGGGTCTAAAACAGATGGAAAACTCCTGCAACTGCTAACAATGCAAGGTCGGAATGGATAAAAACTACGCACACAGGGTTAATCATAAAAATTTCTGAATGGGATGGAAAACTACAGCACACGGGTTTAACCCATACAAGGTCTAAATGGGAGGGAAAATACAGCAAAACAGGGTTAATCATCAAGGTTTTCCCTGAATGGGTTGGAAAATACAGCCCCCCCGGGGCTAATCATACAAGGTCTGAGGGATGGAAAAAACAGACACGGGGGCTAATTTTCAAAGGTTTAAGGGGATGGAAAATCCCGCACACAGGTTAATTTTCCAAACAAGGTCTGAATGGGATGGAAAATACGCCCCCGGCTAATATAAAAACCCTAAATTTTTTGGGGATGGAAAACTCGCACACAGGCTAATCTACAAGGTTGGATGGGATAAAAAAACTACTGCACATTGCGATAACTTAAGGGTAAAAGGGGGTTGGAAAAAACTATGCATATATGCTCAAGGTTAAAATTTCCCTCATTTTTAACACCATGGGTTTCTGATCAGAATGGAAATACAGGCCCTCTAGCAACTGCCTGCGTATAAAAAAACAAGGTTTTTGAACAAAAAATGGAAAATTACAGCAACCGCTAGCAACTGCCTGCGTACTATTTAAAAAGGTCTGAACAGAAGGGAAAAAAAATACAGCCAAACCCTCCACAACTGCCTGGTACTAAAAAAACAAGGTCTAAAAAGAATGGAAAATTACAGCCCCACCGCAGCAATGCCTGGACAAAAAAACCAAGGTCTGAAAGAATGGAAAATTACAGCCCCCACCTTTTACAAGGGCCTGCGTAAATAATAAACAAGGTTGAACAGAAAAGGGAAAACCACAGCACCCCTGTAGCAACCCCTGCGTTATAATAAAAGGTTGAACGAAGGGGAAAACTACAGCAACTGTAGCAACTCCCTGTGTCTGATAATACAAAGTTGAATGGGAGGAAAAATTCTGCACTAGGCTTTTTAATAACGCTGAAAATGGTGAAAAATACGCAAATGCTGAAATTGCCCCCATGCTGGACTGCAAAAGGTAATGGAAAATGGAAAAAACTACCCTTTTCCAAACAAGCACATAAAACGCCTTTGGCACTGAAAATTACGGCGTTTGCCTTGGCCCATTGCGGGCCTGTTGATTTTAAAAGGGCAAACAAAAAGCCGTAAATCGCCACTTACCGTTCCCCCCTTGCATTAGCAAGGTTTTTGCCCCTTCCCCAAAATTATTTGAATTGGATTGTCCAAATCCCCAAATTTTCTAACCCCACCCAACCCCAAAACCTTTTATAAACTACAGAACTGCTTTCCAAAACACTTGTTTTTAAAAAATCTTTTTTTACAAAAATTTGGTTGAAAAATTTTGTTTCCCTTTCTAAATTAATAAAAAGAAAAAACCTTACTGGTTTTTTTTTTTTAGTGACTTGATTTGCATAAATTTATCACATACTTAGAGTAACAAAGGGAACAGGGTAAGTCATCACCAATTTTGGAGTAAAAAAGGGGGACGGTGGGGAAAACAGGTCAAACATAAAAACCTTTGGGAGAGTTAACCAAAAAGGACGGTCTCATAAAAAACTTCCCTGGGGTAGTGCGGACACCGATTTCCCCCGTTGCAAGGATTCCCCGCCACCTGGATATTTCTTGTTTGTGACCGGATTGCAGATCTGTTAACACCCCACAACACACCCCACACACAGCACACAAACCAAACACACCACAAAAAAATGGTAAAAAAAACTTTTGATAAACTGTCATTTACAAGAAAAATGTCCCTATTTTCTAACTGGAATTTTACCTTAAATTCTTGTTCATTTGACTTTTGGGATTTAGTTAGGGGGGACTGAGCTGTTATAGATTTTACAGTCTCTTTGTAAACAATTTCTTCAAGGCAAAATAAACAATATCTTCCACATATTTTTTTGCTTCATAAATAAACTGAAGTCGGGTAAAAAATCAAAAAAGAAAAATGAAATCTGCAAGTAAAGAATCAAAAAAACAAAAAAGTGGACCTTTTATATGTCTTTTTTTAAACTCAGATTTTTCAAAACCCTAATCGCACCAAATTTGATTATTTGTGTTGATGTTTGTTTTTTACGATTTTCTTTTTTTTGGGGTTACGAACGAACTATCTGCTCTGTATTATATTTTTGACATAAAAAAAAAAAAGGCGATGCGGCCTAATGCAGTGTTTTTGTCATGGTGTGGTGCAAAGATATACCCCTTTTCATAACTTTTTTTTTTTTTTTTTAACCTTTTTTGCACAAATGTATATGTGGACTTGTTAATTTAAAGGGGGGTTGTGTTTTTTTTGTGTGTGTGTGTGTGTTTTTGGTGTGTGTGTGTGTGTGTTGTTGTTGTGTGTGTCTTTCCAAAAAAATTTGTGGCACAAAATAGATGGGAGTTTATCCTTGTTTTTTTTTAAAATTTCTTTTCTTTTTTTTTTTTTTCTCCCTTTTTTTTTTACATCATAGAAAAGATTTAAAACTTTTGTATTTGTTAAAAAAAAAAAAAAAAAAAAAAACAATTATACCAGATTTTCAACAAAAAAAAAAAAAAAAAAAAAGGAAAAAAAAGGAAAAAATATGATCAGTGGGGGACAGTGATGTGATGATGAAGAAACAAGTTTTTTTCTCTTTAAAAAAAAAAAACAAAAAAAAAAGGCCTTCAGAAAAAAAAACAATACTCACTTTTGTTTCAAAAAGCTGACCGGGGATGATGAGAAAAAAAAAAAGATTTTTTTTCAAAAAACAAAACAAAAAAAAGCTATCAGAAAAAAACAACAACCCCCTTTATTTTTCCCTTAAAAAAAGGTCACCCTATAAAATACTTGACAATAGGAAAAAAACTAAAAATGAATTTGAACATGTCATGACTCGTTTAAGAATGGCAAAACGGAAACTGTTGTTTTCACTGACTCAAAATGAAAGCACCAATTTAACCAATTAAAACCCTCATGACATGACCCCAATCTGAAGGACAAACCCCTTCCCCTGGTAAATCCACCATCATCCATGTGAAAACGGACCCTGTTTTCACCCATCAACTGAACCTTGTAATTCCTCGGGGGAGTGGGGGCAATGTGGGGACAATCGGGGGATGTTCCAGCAAATCCCATTGGGGCTTTTCCCCTGTGGGCGCAATATCTTCTTTCCCTCTTTTTTTAACACAGGAAACAACTGACAAAATACCCCTTTTTTCGTCCCTCTTTTTAACAACAAAAAAAAAACCACTGACACAATACACCTTTTCTGCCCTCTGTTTAACCGGGGGAAAAAACACAGAACAAAAGCATATTTTGCCCCGTCTTTTTAACCCAGAGAAACAACTGACATAAATACATCATTCTGTCCCTTCTTTTTAACCGGGAAAAAAAACCCAATTGCAAAAAAAACATTCTCTTCTTTTTCCCTTTTTTAACACAGGGAAAACTTTTTAAAAAAAACATTTTCTTCGGGGTCCTTGTTTAACAAGGGAAAACAATTACAAAAAAACATCTCTTTTGTCCCCTTTTTTAAAAACACAGGGAAAAAATTTCCCAAAAAAAACATCATCTTCGCCCCTTTTTAAAAGGGAAAACATTAAACAAAAATTCATCTTCTGTCGTC
>JAMYXO010006006.1:0-14425 GCA_033310375.1 Conus canariensis | reverse complement strand
GTGGGTGGGGGTGTTCGTGTGTGGTGTTGTGCGTGTGTGTGTGTGTTTTTGTGTGTGTGTGTGTGTGTGTGTGTGTGGGGTGTGTTGTGGTGTGCGCGCCCCGCGTGCATACATGTTTGTGAGTGTTTTCTTTTGTTCCTTTTTTTTTAAAATAAAAAAATGTTGATTCTGTTCATAATGTTTTCAAAATGTCACTACAACCACGGGTCAGAAAATAAATTGGTTTCGTCAGTCGTGGTGCGTGGTTGTGTGTTGTGTGGTTTGTGTGTGGGGGGTGTGTGGGTGTGAGAGGAGTGAGAGAGAGAGGAGAGGAGGAGTGTGTGTGTGTGTTTGTGTGTGGTTTTGTGTTTTTGGTGTGGGTGTGGTGTGTTGTGTTTCAGTTTTCACATGCCACCCCCGATTTCGTACAAGTACAAAAAAAGGTACTCCCATTGGGCTTTTTTCTCACATTTCATACTCGCAGTTTTTTGGGGTATTGTTGGGTGGAAATCTCTCACCGGGGGTACATGAACGGGGTCTGTGCGCCCATTTCTAAAGGATTTGAAATCTTTTAAGTAAAAACTGTTTGCAGGGGTAAAAAAATCTTCACACTCCCTTACTCCAAAAATCAACAACAACAAATTTCTACAACCAAAAACAAAACCAAAACAACAAACAAAACAACAACAGCAAGCAACAAACGAAAACACAGCAACAACAACAACAAAACAAAAATAATATATCTCTACCACTACTCTCTCCCCCCCTTTCTATCTCCCACAATACACTACTCCCCGTTGGTGTATGGTGTTGTGTGTGTGTGTGTGTGTGTGGGGTTGTGTGTTGTTGGTTGATTGTGCGTGTGGGTGTGTTGGTGGTGTTTGTGTGTGTGTGTGTGTGTGTGGTTTTTGTATGTATGGTGTGTGTGTGGCGCTTTTTAGGGTGTGTGTGTGTGGGTTTGTATTTGTTTGTGTGTGTGGTGTGTTGTGGTTTTGGGTGTTTTGGGGTTTTTTTGGTGTTTGTGTGTGTGTTGTTCAATTTAATGTCTATCCATTTTCAGTGATTTTAGACAAAACAAGGACAAAAAAACAGCAACAAAAAACAAGACAAAAAAAAACATTAAAAGGGCCGGTTTGGTGTGTTGTCGCGCGCGCGCGGTTGTGTTGTGTGTGGGGGGGGGGGGGGGGGGGGGAAATAAATGGTGTGTTAAAAATGTGTGTTCGTTTTTTAATTTAATGTCTATCCATTTTACTGATCTTAGACAAAAAAAAATAGAAACGAACAGCAAGCAAAAAAACAAGGAAAAAAACAAAAAAAAAATTTAAAAAAGGGCCGGTTTTTGTGTTATGTCCCCGCGCGCGCGGGGTTTTGTGTGTGTTGGGGGGGGGGGGGGGGGGCATAATGTGTGTGTTATAAATGTAAAAATTTACAAAAACAAACCCTAATCAAACATTTTTTTTGAAGGAGCTGAACTATCGATAAAAATGGAAAAATATATGTACTTGATAAAGACGAATCAGGCTACCTGCCCCAACAAAATGGTTACCCTACATAAGCTGCCCAGAGGTTAATTTTTATGTTTTTGTAATATAGTATGTGACCCAAGTGTGTGTGTGTGTGTGTGTGTTTGTGTTTTTGTGTTGGTGTTTTGTGTTGTGGGGTGTGTGTTGATGTATTGTGTTGTGTGTGGGGTGGTGTGGTGTGTGTTGTGTGGGTGTGTGGTTTGGTATGGGGTTGTGCATGTTGTGTGCTCGCTCTCGCACGCCGCAGACACGCCATACATTATATGTTTAATGTTGTCCTGACTTGGGCCCCCATGAAACCCCTGGGAAAAAACAAATTTATCTGTTAGTGTATTTCTCCCCAAGCCATGAACGTTTGGAGTTGCAAAATTTTTGTCATGGTTTTATAACCCTTTTAATCCTTTTTTGTTTGTGTACATATTTGCCCTCCATATTGGAATCATTAAAAAAAAAAAAAAAACGATAGAAAACAAAACCCACACACCACACACACACCACACACCAACACCCACACCACACACCCACACACACACACACACTGTGTGGTTGTTTTTAAAATGTCATTAAAAACGTTGGAGTGTGGAGGTAGTGTGTTGAATCTTGGCTGGTAGTCTATTTAATTAAGAGATACAAAAAGTGCCCAAACCCTTTAACCCCATTCCAATTACAGCCACGGTAAACAAATTTAGCTGGTTTAATCTAAACATTTGTAAAGAAAGAAAAACATTTTAAAGCTTTAAAAATTTAAAAGAAAAACCCCCAATAAAAAACCGAGAATCAAAAGTCATGCCCAACTGGCTTTTAAAAATTTCCCCTAAAAACTTCTATAGCCCTTCGTTCGCCCCCCCAAAAATGCCCAAAAAAACTCGCGATTGTGGGTTAAAACTTCAAACCAAGTGGAAAATATTTTTAATTTCCCCCAAAGAAAGATGAATGGAAGGGTGAAATATTTTGGCCAAAAATTACAAATGCATTTTTACATATTTTTTTTTGTAGCCAAGTTGGTCTAAAGATCGACTCTTAAAAACCCTTTCCCTGTGGAATTTCCCCCTTTTTTTAATTTTCAAGCTCCCTTAAAAAAATTTTTTCCCTTGTTGTCCTTTATTATTTTTGGACACTTTTTTGTTTCGTACCCCGAATCTCATGTGTTTTACCTTAAAGGCTGATTTTCAACGGATAAAAAAAAATTTTTTATTTTTGTAGGTTTTCTTTTCCTTCCCCTGCATTTTTTGGAAAACCCCGATCAACCCTTTCTTTTGCTGAAAACCCAAAAAAAGTGTGGAACCCAACTCTGAAGAACCCGTAAAGAAAAAAATGAATTAAAGGTTATTCTGTATCTTTTCCCCTTTCCCCCTCTTGTTGGGGAAATATTTAAAAGCTGTGAGCAGTTTTTGAATCGAACAAAAAATATTTGAAATATCAAATAGGGAAAACTAAAAAGTAGTTCGGGCCCAAATAATGGCATTAGCTCTGCTGTGAATCAGAGAAATTTTTTCCCAATGTGATACGTTTTCTTTTTTTTTAATGATGGAAAAAATGAATGCAGCACCTGAAATTGGTTTTCAATGGCCCCCTTCTTTTTAAATTTTAAGATGATTTTTTTAAAATTTTTTTATATGTGCCTTGACATATGTTGGCCGCATGACCCCATCATTTTCCTTAAATCTGTATAATTATATCGTAATTAGCCTTACTAATCCCATGAGGAATATTACTGAAAATCTTTTTGGGGCTATGTTTGGGGTCCCAAACCCCGCATCGTAAAAAGGGATATAGGGCCTATTTTTTAAGAGTCGAACTCCGTGTCGCTTTGGAAATACTGATTTTAAACCATTTTTCCTTTGATACTGAATTTTGCTTTTTGAATGACCCCTAAATATTTTTGCTGAAACAAGTTTCATTTTTTGGCAAAAAGGCCCAAATTCCGTTTCTGTGTAGGTTTTAGTGTTGAAGATGGACGGGAAAACCGAGAGCTATTTTTAAGTTTGCTATCGAGTTTTGCTTTTGTTATAAAATATTTTGGAGTGAAAAGAATATTCCTGAGCTAGAAAATTTTGATTCACAGTGCAGTTTGCTAATGAAAAAGACCTTTCTATCTTTTCCCACGACGTCGACTATTTTAAAAAAATTCAAACCTTTTCAGCTTTTGTCGAATTTTTCAAAGGTGTTCCAATTCAATTTAATCAGGGTTTCTCCTGGGAAATGTAAAAAATTTTTTTATATCAAACGGACCATTTATTTAAAAGAGGGGAGGGTTAGGATCATAAACCAGGGAAGGAACCATGTGCGATTTTTTTATGAAAGGGAGTCGTTTTCAATAGTATTTTCTGATTGGGCTGTTTTATTTTTTAATTTTTAAATGTTAATTAAATCGGTGTAAACTTTTTTGAGTAAATGCAAAAAACTGCAATTTACCAGCGCATTGTTTGGCCATTTTGGAAGATATGCATCCCCAAGTTGAAAAGGACGGGGGGTATTACACCTCCCGGGGATTCCCCTTGTATCGTCTTTTAGAGGAGGCAAATTTACCCCTTAGTTTGATTGTTCTTTTCACTTAAAAAAAGCCTTTTATAGTTAAATTTCAGCCGAAAACCTATTGTCTTACTTTGTTTAGAGTTTTGATGCCAAAATTGGATACTTTTTTAAAGACACAAAAAGGGCAAGTCGTTTGATACGTGGAAACTTGTTTAACTGGTGGAATTTTTTCTAATGTCACTGTGTTTTCCCTTTTCTAAAAAAAGTGTTGTATTGGTATTTTACCCTTTTTTCCAGAAATGTTTAAGCTTTTTAGAATTATTTTTCCCTTTAAATTTTCCCGTGTGATTAAGAGCGCGGCTGTAATTATTTTTTTTTTTGCTTTGCTTTCCCTCCTTGGAAATAGGGGTAAATAGATTGTTTCCAAAAAGAGGCCCAATCCCTTCAAACCAACATTTTTGAAAAAAAATAAACTTAGAAAAAATTTTACATTAAATGGTAAAAGCTTTTTCATTTCCTTGGAAATTGACTGGTCCCCCTGATTTTTTCTTTGTCCAAGGTTTGAATTGCATCTTTTGTTTCCCCGAAAGAATAGAAACATTTGTATTTGATTTTTATTTGGGGCTTTTTCATTGTCTTCGTTTTCGTCCATTTTTTTTTCTCTAAGCAGTTTTTGTTCTTCTGGAAAGGGGCCTTCAAAAATACATTTTTTTTTAAAGCATCTGCAAATATTTGCCCCTTTTCAAAATTGGAAGGAAAAGTTTTTTTCCAATTTTAAGGGGTACCCAGGGAAACTTATTCCCATTTTTCATTTCTTTTATTTTTTTCCCCGTTTTTGGAGACTTGGATTTTGGACCTCATTTTACGAAAAATTTTACCAATATTCTTTCTTTGCCTTTTCATTACTCTGTTACTGGATTTTTTCTTTGCTTTTTCTTCGCCCCAATCTTTCGGTCTGTTTTTTTTTGAAACAAAAAGCCCCATTTGTTTTTCTTTGCTTTTTAACAGGAACATTCCCAAAATTTTCCTGATATTTTCTTGTTTTATCGATTCTTTTAGGGATTGAAAGCCCGCTGCACGCAAACAGTTCTAACAAATTTATGTAGCTTGTATCAACATCATAAACCATCTTCCTCGCAATTAAAATAGAAAGTATGTTTTCAAATCTTCCCCAACGCTTTGTTGGGGTTTAAAATTTTGGGTTTGATCTTTTGTAGATTAGATATAGTGTGTTTTACTTTGAGGGAAAAATAACTTTTGGTAAATGTTTTAAGCCTGGGAGTTTTTAAAATGTGCCCCATTCCAAGGGCGACTGCGGACATGAGGTTGGGTCTACACTGAAAGCCCGTGATATGAAATACCCGGGATTCGATGCACTCCCATCATTCAGTATAAGGAAGGTCACAATTTTAAAGGAATCTTTTATGCTTTATGTTTTTGCACCTTTCCCAAAAAGGGGGGGGGTGTGAATTTGAATCCCGCAATTAGCCATTTATCGTTTTGGTTTTGTAAACGAATCCACTCTGTGTTTTGTTTGTCAGGACCTTTGGAGAAAAAACCGAAAATTGTTCGTATAAATGTCCTGGAATTTTGCTTTTACGCACAAGCATTTAGTTTTTAAGATTTTGGGAAAGGGGTTCTATTCGGGTATTCTCTTTGTCGAATGTACAAAGCCGGGTACAGCCCTTCCCCCTTTCATCATTGTTTTTGGTAATTTGGGGGGTAGTAAAAATTTTTGGATTTTTGGAAACTTTTGTTCTGTACTTAAAAGGGTTGTAATAAACTTTGGGAGCATGATCTGAAAGATGGAAAAAGCTCCTGAATATTTGTTGTATTGATCGCAATTCCTTGCCGTAGTTTATATTTTTTTTGGGCTTGTCTGTTCTTTTAATTGAATACTATATCACCAGAATTTTTAAAAAAAAAAGAAAAACTGTAAAAACGTAAATATACAACAAATTTAACAAGGGTAGATGGAGAAAAAAAAAAAAAAAAAGGGGGAAATTTCAGGGGTTGCGAAAAGGCACAAAAAACAAATTTAAACTCCCCAAAGACAAAACATTTCTGATGCGAATAAATAAAAAAACCTCAAAATCTTTGGGTCCCTAGAATAATGTCTTTAGCTTTCCTTAGACTGTTTGAAATTTAAAAAATTCCCACTCTTTTTTTAGCACGAAAAAAATATTTTTCCCCCAGGGGTAGGGAAGGGGGGGCCGGGGTTCCCTAGGATTGTAGTGAAAGGAATTTTTCCCTTGATGGATATGTGCGGGGGTGTTTTTTCAGGGGCCTTTTGGGTTTTTTTTAGACCAAAAACATTCGTTGAGGTTTTGCCGAGTTAGGGGGCAACGGGGGTTTTCCACGTCCTTTTTGTCAAAAGGGAAATCCCCATCCCGCGGGGTTTCCCTGTGTTTCCCCCGAAGAGTTGTTTTTGCCCGCCCCGAAGCTCACGTTTTGGGGGGTTTTTAAAATGGTCTGCCGTGGGGGGGTTTTCCCCCTTTGAACCCGGGTTCGCTTTTCTTTCCCACCCTTTTTTTGTTTAACAGGTGCGTTTTTTGCTCAAAACGATCTTTAAAAAGGGGGGGTTTTTCTTTTGTTCTGATTTTTTTCCATGGGTTTTGCTTTTTTCTTGGTACCCTAATTTTTTTTTCTTTCTTTTAAGCCACATGGTTTAAGATTACTTTGGTATTTGTCTGTGGCTTTGGTTTTTTTTTTTCGGGGGCCCCGGGGGAAATTTTTTGGTTTTTAAAAGTTTTCTTTAGTTTTTGACTGAAACCATTTTTTGGCCCCCATTTTTTCCCCACCCACTCTTTTCAGTACAAAAGTCGTGTAGTAGAAAGTTACATTTGGCAAGCCCTGTTGTTTTCCCTTTTTTTTTTTTTTTTTTTCCCACCTTTTATTTCCCCGGGGGGTTCAAATTTTGTACGCCCTTCTTGTTCTTCGCGTCATTTTTGGAGGACTTTTTCTGTCTTAGTGGTTTTCGGAGTAGTTCGATTTTTTCGTTTTTCCCTTTACCCTTTTTGCGCTTTTTTTTGTTTTTTTCTTTACCAGCTTTCTTTTTCTGCGGGGGACCCCCGCCACTATCTTCCCCAAATTTGTAAGGCCCTTCCTTTTTGAAGGACCCCAACTCAAACCCCCAGTGTTTTTGGAAAACGTTAGGTGGAGTTCCCGGAGTGCCCAATTTTTGATTAGCGGGGGTTCATGTCAAAAAAAATCATGCACTTCATGCAAAAAGCCCCCCAATTTTTGGGGCGGGAAATGGCCAGTTTTAGGGCCTGAAAAAAAATCTGATTTAGACCCCCACCATGAAAAATTTGAAAAAAAAAAAAAGGGTTTTGTTTTTTTTTTGGGGGTTTTTTTTTTTTTTTTTTTTTTTTTTTGCTTTTTCCAAAATGGTCGCCCAAAAAAAAATTTGGAATATAAAATTGCAAAAGTGTTCTTTTAAATGCTACAAACCCCAAAATTTGGCTGTGAAGCCCCAATTTCTTCCCTAAACCGTAACCCAGTTCAGGTCAATTTTTTTTTTTAAAAAAAAAGGATACTTGTGTATTTGACCCCAATTTTCCCAAAAATGGCCCCCAAAGAAAAAAAAGGGAGGTGTTTGCTGTACTTTAAAATTTTTAAAAATTTTCCCCCAAACCCCCAAAATAATTTAAAAAACCCACAAAAATTAAAAAAAATAAAATCATAATGTAAAAAAATGAATTTAAATAAATAAATAAAAATAAGATAAAAGAAAAAATTAAAAAATATAAAGGTAAAAATAAAAAAAATTTAAAAAACAATTTTAAAATGGGGAGGTGATGGTGAAATTTGTGTTTGTGGGGGTTTTAGTCTTTATGGGGGGGGTGGGGAAAATGATAGTAATGTTGGGAGAAGGGAAAATGACCCGTGGGTTTTTAAGATATCGTTGGGGGGGGGGGGGGGGGGGGGGAAAACCAGAAATGGAGGGGGGGGGAAAAAAAGAGGGTAATGTGGGGGGGAGAGGGGAAGAAAAAAGGTTTTCATTCTCCCCCTCCCACCCCCAAATGTATGCTTTGGGGTGGTGGGGGGGTGAGACATTCATGAAAAATAGGTTGGGGGGAAACGAAAGGGGGGGGGGTAGGGTGGGGAGGGGGGAGGAGGGGGGGGTATTTGGGTAAAATTAAATGGTCAAAATGGGGGGACTAAATGGGGGAGTTTCCCCCCACCCCTACCCATTCTCTTTCTCTCTCTCCTCCTCTCTCCTCCTCTCTCTCTTTTCTCTCTCCCTCTCTCCCAAACCCCACACACCCCAAAACACAACACACAAAAACACTATATATATTTTATATATTAAAAAATTTTAGTAGTAGTAGATAGATCGATAGATAGTATGATAAAGATCAGTGGGGGTTTAAAAACCCTTTTTAAACACTTTAAAAATTTGCCCCAACCCCCTTGGGGGAAACCCTTAAAAAAGGGTTTTCAACTTTTTTTTAATTTTTTTATATATATTTTATTTTTTTAAAAAAATTTTTTTTTAAAAAATAAAGTTTTTAAATCTCCCGCTTGTTTCTAGCGTTGCAAACTTCAGGAGTTTTTTGGGGGCCCCGGGCCAAACCCAAATTTTTTAATGGCGGGGGGGGAACTTGCGGGAATCAAAGTCCCCCCACGCCTTTAAAAAAAAATCTTTTGGCCCCGGCCCCCAAAAAGGGACATCCTGAAGTAGCAACGTTTTAGAAAAAAGCTTTTTGTTTTTTAAAAAATTTTTTTTTCCATTTTTTAAAATATTTTTTTTTTAAAGATGTTGCCCCCCAAGGGGGGGAACCCACCTTCAGTTTTTTTAAAGGATTTTTTTTTTTATAATTTCATATATATTTTTTTAATATAAATTTATATTTATATATATATATATATCCCTTACATTTTTTTTTAATGATGATGATGATGATCATTGTCTTAAGAGGGTAAAACATTGCATAGGCCTTTGATCATTGTCAGGGTTTTGAAAAAACATGATAGCTGGTTTATGAAACCCCAATTTGAGCAAAAAAATTGGAAATGTAAATGACTGATGAAATTTAGGGGACCGTTGTCCCTGGGTTGAAATCAACCCCACCACCCCACACCCACACCCCCCCCCACAACCACACACACTCCCACACACCCACACCCCACCACACACCCACAAAACATAATATATTTTAAAATATATATAAAAATTATATTTTAAAATTTTATAAAATTTTTTTTAAAAAGAAAGGTTTAAAATTTTATCTACAATGTTGTTGACCCGGTTTTGCAATGGTCGGGATGTGATGGGTCTGTGCTGCGTTGTTTTATAACTGTTGTTTGTCTGTCACCCCGTGCTGCCCGTGTTTTTCGTGGGGTTTCTGATTCTTGTTCATGTTTATGAAATTTCCATTTGTTTTTGCATTTGTTAACCATTTCATTCCTGGTTTTAAAAATTCCCCAGGGGGTTTTAAAAATAAAAAAATGGTGAATACTTTGGTTTTATATTTTTTGTCCCAAACAAAAAATTCCATTCCCCCTCCTACCACACACACACCCCAAAACACACCCCCCACACACCCCCACACACCCCAAAACACCCCACACCCACCCCCCCCCCCAAAAAGGGGGTTTTGAAAAAAATTTATAAAAAATGTAAAAAAAGCAAAATTAGGGTGGACCTTTTGGATAACAACAGTGTACAGGATGGAAATTTCATTGGGGGGGGGGGGGGGGGGGTTCAATGATGATGGGTGAAAAATCATTAAAAGATCAACGCCCATTTAGGGATGGTCTTCTTCCTTGTTCCCCTTAAAGGTGGAACCCCTGGGGGTTTTGGCGAAGGTGCTTTTATGGCAAAGGGCCCCTCCAGTGGTAAATTTTTTTTGGGTGTACTGATGGGATGATTTAAAGGGACCTGCCATTGTGGAAATATAGTGGAAAAGTGATGTCTCATTCTGGGGCCCTTCCTTATTTCCCCCAAAAAGGGTCTATCTGGGCATCTGGTAGTGTCCCCCCCCTCTTTTTGAAGTGGGTGTGTAAAAGCCATCTCCCTTTTTTGGTTTTTGGTTCCCCTTAAATAATACTTTTGATTTTTTTAAAAGGGAGATTTCCCTGTTTTTATTTGGGGGGCCCTGTTCCCCTTTCCCCTTTGCCAAATGGCCCGTTTCCTCTTTTGCCAAATTTTGGCCATTTGAAGGTGATCACGGATCCCAGTTTTTCCAGTGTGATGGAGGGTTTTTTTGAACATTTGGGTTCCGTAGTACTTAGGGGGGGGTTTGCCCGGGTAGGGGAAAAATTTTTGTGGGCATTGGAAACAATATTTGCCGTTGGGGGAATGGGGAAAGGATACCCCTGCCTGGTGGGTGAGTTTCTTTGCAAAAGTGGTTTACTGTTGGGATAATTTTTCTGTGATAAGGGAAATTTTTGGGGTGGCTTTTTGAAAAACCCTCCCGGGTTTCCCAAAAAAGAAGGTGGTAGGGGGGGGGGGGGCGAGGATGATGGGTGTTTGCAGGGGATCATTCGAGATCAACATTTACGTAGGTGTTGATCATTGTTTAATTTGGGGATAATTTTGGGGCCCTTGGGTTTGAATTAATGCCGGTTGGGGGAAAGGGAAGGGGAAAACCCCAAAATGATTAAATGGATTTTTGTTTTACGTCATGAAGTGAGTTTTTGATTCACAGTGTGGGGGGATAAAGGTCCTTTAAAAAAAAAAGTGGAATAGTGTGCTCCCCTTAGTTTGTTAATCCCCTTTGGGGGGAATAGGGGAAAAAAATCTATGATGAAGGTGATGATCACTAATAATAGATTTACAGTATACGGGATGGGTTTCTTTGTCTTTAATTTGGATAATGTGGTTGGATTGGTTTTGGGGAAAATTTGCCGGCGGGGGGGAAAAAGGAATATGGTTTAAAAAGATTGTGGTTTTGGAGGGGAATCTTTCCGCTTTTTTTCCTTTCCCCCCCCCCTCTCCTCCCCCTTTTTTTCTCTAATTCCCCCCCCCCCAAATTTTCCCCCCATCCCCCTTTTCTTATGTACACCCCATTTTCCCCCATTATGGGCCATATCTATAAATCACATGTAGAGTTTTATAATATATTATATTATTTAAATACAATTATAAAATTTATATTTATATAAAAATAAACTAAAAAATTTTCCCAAAGGGAAAGTACCGAGCACCTTTCCGAATTCCAGGGGCGCTTGGTGTTGAAATGACTGACGAAAATTTGTTTTTAAAAAAACCAGGCTGTTTTTTTATGTTTTAAAGATTAAAGAAATAGGGGGAGTTTAACGCATTCAAATCTGCATTGGTGGGATCATTCTGCCTAACTAAAGTATGTGCTTGAGTGGGAAAAAAAGGGGGAAAAAAAAAAAATTTAAATGCTTTCAAAATGAGCTTCAGCAGCTTATAGTCCCAAGTAGGAACGATCTCCAAGGGGGAGGAAACCCACAAAAAAATAACCCCTGGCCCAGTACCGAAAATTCGAAACAAAAGGGTTTCCCCTCATTTGCCCCCCCCCGGAAAGTGTAATTTGACTCCCCCCTTTTTTTTGGGTTTTTAAAAAGGAAAGCTATCCCGGGAAAAGGCCCTGGTGGAAAATCCCCTAGTGTGTTTTTTGGGTTTTTTAAAAAAAACCCCCAAGAAAATGTGCATTTTTTTGCTTTTTTCATGTTTTTCTTTTGCTCTTAGGTGGCACCTTTGGGGGTTTTTTGAAAAAAAACAAAACACCTAGGGAAATTGCCACCGCCTTTTCGGGGATAGCATTCTTTTAAAAACCCAAAAAAAGGCAGAGGGGGTCCAATTCCCACTTTCCGCGGTCCCCCAGGAGAAAAAAAACCGGGTTTTAAAAAATCCCCGGTACGGGCCCCGGGATTTAAATTGGGGTTATTTGGGTTTTCCTCCCCTTGGGAGTGTCCCTACTTGGGGAAAAACTATGCTTGCTGAAGGCTCTTTTTGAGAACCCATTTTTTTTTAAAATTTTTCCCCTTTTCCCCCACTCAAGCCCCTTACTTTTTATTTTGGGCCCAAAATTTGTTTTACCATTTGCAGATTGAATGCTTTCCCCCCCCCTATTTCTTCAAATAAAAAGACATAAAGAGAAAGTTTGGTTTTAAAATTTTAAAATATTTTTGCAGGTAAATTGCAAACCCAACCCTGCTCTGTAAGAAACCCGGAAAAGGTTTGGCTCGGTATTTACCCTTGGGAATTTATTAGTTTTTTTGTAATTTAGCCCCTTGGGGAAATTTTCCTTTCCAAAAGAACGGGCCCCCTCAGCGTTTGGGCCCTTTAACGGGTTTTTTTTTTTAAAATTTTCCCTTTTTTCCACAAAAAAATGTAGTTGTTTTGCTTTTCATGTTTTTCCCTTTTGTTCTTAGGTGGCCCCCCTTTGGGTTGGTTTTTTTTTGAAAACTAAACCAAACACACTCCCGGGAAATTGAAACCCCAAAGCCTTTTCGGGGATAGCATTCTTCTTAAAACCAAAAAAGGCAGGGAGTAAAAATTACCACTTTCCCCCGGCACTGAGGAAAAACCCAATTTCGGGTTTTTCGAAAATTCGGAATCTGCCGGGTTTTTAAAATGTTAGTGGGTTTCCCCCCCATTGGGGACCCGTTTCCTACTTGGGCTAAAAGCTTGTGAAGGCTCATTTTGAGAAGAAATTTTTTTTTTTTTTCCCCAAAACACCCCCCTCAAGCACTACGGGTTATTTTAGGCGGGAATGATTACCACTGCAGTTTTGGGATTGCTTTCTCCCCCAAATTTTTTCCCAATCTAAGACTTTAAAGAGAAAAGGGTTTTAAAAATTAAATTTTATATATATAATTATATATATATAAAATTATAATTTATATTATATATATATATTTTACTTTTAAGGATTGTTCCCAAATTATTTTAATATATAAAAATTTGTTAAAAAAAATTTTTAAAAAATGAATTTATTAAAATCTACAAGTTGTTCTGGGTTTGGGAATCTTCAGGATTTTTTTTTGGGGGTCCCCCCCAACGGTCTTTTATGGCGGCGAGATTTGATTTTAACTTGTGTTTTGCAGGGGTTTCTTATTTGCTGCATTTGCGGCCTGTGGTTTTTTTGGGGGCCCTGTTAGATGGAATGTGTACCCCTTTTTCCATTGGCCTCCCATTGTTTCAATTTCAATTTTTGGTTTTCAGAGTTGCAAAAAGTGTGGTTTGCTTTAATTTTAAACCCAAATTTTTCTTTTGGGAGAAGATTGCACCCTTTTTGAAAAAGTTTTAGGGTGTTGCTCTTTTTAAAAAATTTTCCCATGATTTGTTGTGGGTCTATTTTTTTTTCTTTGGTCCCCAAAGTTTTTCCTCAGCTCTTTTTGATTTTTGTATTTTTTCTTTTTTGAATGATGTTTTGGGTTTTGCGTTCTGTTTTAAAAGGTTTTCAGTAATCCCTTTATATGTTTTTTTTTCCTTTTCTGTTTTTAACCTTTAGCTTGGTTACAATGTTGCTGTGAAGCCATTTTTTGCTTAGGGGGCCTGCCTTTTTTAGTGCATTTGAAAAGATGCCCTTTCGGCCCCTTCCTTTTTGTTGCTTTTCATTTTTTAGAGAGCCCAATATTTTTTTTGGGGTTTGGGTTTCATGGAAATGATATTTTTAATTTGGTTTTTTGTTAAATTTTTTGGACATTTTGTGTTTTTTGGGGAATGATTTTCCCAAATTTTTTTTAAAAAGAATTTTTTCCAACATTTGTTTTTACTTGCCCATTTTTTATATTTTATTATATTTTTAATATATAAATTTTTAATAAAAAATGTTTAAGATAAATTTTTTAAAAAACGAAATTAAAAAATTTGTTTAAAGGGGTTGAGCGCTTTTAACCTGACGATAGCGCTCAACGCTTGAAACAAATTTGTAAAATTTCGTTTTAAAACTTATCTTAAAAAGGGGTTGCCCCCAAAAGGGGTTTGGCATTTAATTAAATCGTTTTAGGCTTTTTAAACCCACATTGTCTTATTTATATATATAAATATATAATATATATTTTATATATATATATATCCCCCCAAAACACCACCCTCCCCCATCCGGGGTATGCTTTACCATAGCATGTGAAAAATCTATATGAAATCTATCTATTTTAATTTTTTCCCCCCTTTCTTTTTACACCCCTCAAGTCCCCCCTTTCCAAGAAAAAAAGGGACTCTTATCTACCCCCTTTTTCACTTTTTTTTTTCACACTCTAAAGGCCCCCCTTTCCCCAACCAAGGGATCCCCCTGCCACTCTTTTTTTTCTCTATCGCTCCCTTCTTTTCCCTCTTTTCTGCCTTTCTTTTTCCTTGGGAAAAATGGGATTGGCCCTGAATTGTTTTTTTCCCCATAAACCACACAACCCCCCACACACCCACACACACACACAAAACCACCCCCCCCACCACATTTGTGTGGCCCACGCAGGCACGCGCACGTACACACGCACTCGGCGGGGTTTGTCAACATTTGTTTGTT
>JAMYXO010006005.1:0-14425 GCA_033310375.1 Conus canariensis | reverse complement strand
CACACACACACCACACACCCCCCCCAAGCACTACCGCCACACACCACAAATCAGCGCAACACACACACCCCAAAAACAAAAACCACACACACACACACCCCCCAAACACAAAAAATGGTTGAGAGAGGATGGAGGAAGCACAATGGTTTAGAGGAAGATGGAGGATCATGACGAAGAACAAGTTCGGGAAGGGCTGTTGACCCTGAACTGGGGGAGTTTCCCGCAGAAAAAAAGAGCGGGTTGGCTTTTGCGCACTGCCGATGTTAGGGGCCGCTCCAACTTGTCAAGACTGTGTCGAAGACTTGAGGTGCGCACAATGGCACTTCCTTTCCTTGATGACAAGTGTGTTTGGGGGTTCCCCAGAAGTCGATGAACATCTCCTCTGTTTGGTGACATTGAGCTGAAGGAATTTCCTGTCGCACCCGTCCACCAACTTGCCGACTGCCTCTCGGTACATGGTTTCATCAGAGTCGTGCATCAGCCCTGTAAGCCACGTGTCATATGCGAACTTGATCTGCAGATTGCATGCCTTCCTGGTGCGGCAGTCAGCTGTGTAGATGGTGAATAGGGCATGCGACAGAACACACCCCTGTGGGGCTCCTGCATTGGTCACCAGGACATCGGAGACAACCCGGCCAACTACGACTTGCTGTGGTCTGTCAGTCAGGAAGCTGAAGATCCATTTGATGATCTGGGTTAACAGCCATGGCCAGTAGTTTCCTGACGAGGAGAAGGGGCTGAATGGTGTTGGAGGCACTTGAAAATCCACAGACAGAACCCTGGCGAACGTCCCTAGCCTATCAAGGTGCTGGTGGTGGTGGTGCAGCATTGTCAGGATGGCATCTTCTGTGCTCCTACCTCTGGTGTAGGCGAACTGCAGTGGATCTTGATGGTCTTCAGTCCTCCCCTGAGATGCTTGAGGACAATTTCCTCAGTACATTTCATGGGGACTGATGTTAGCGCCACTGGTCTGCAGTCGTTGAGCTGACTGAACACTTTCTTCTTTGGTACAGGAATGATTGTGGATGACCTCCATAATCGCGAAACATGGCCTTCGTGAAATGATCGCTGGAAGAGCTCTCTGAAGACATGGGCCAAGGAGTTGCTACAGGTTTTCAGAGTCCAACTGCTGATACTATCCGGACCAGAAGCACTTATGACATTCAGCTTCCTCAACAGTCTGTGGACTTCCTCTCCACTGATGGTCACTGGGGATCCAGGGAGCTGGGACACCGTGTCCATGGCCCGCTGCTGCTCAATGCTGAAGTCCCGCTGGTCAAAACGTGTGTAGAACACATTCAGTACATTAGCCAGTCTCCTCTCATCATCTGCTCTCAGTTCAGCTTTCTTGGGCCTGTACCCTGTTATGGCAGAGATGTTCTGCCAGCACTTCCTGGAGTCACCTTGCCGGAAGTTGTCCTCGAGTTTTGCAGAGTACTTCTTCTCCTCCCTGATCCTGTTGTCGATCTTCTTCTGGGTGAGTTGCATATTCCTGGTGTCCTTTTCTTTCAGAGCTGACTTTCTCTCTTTTAGCAGCTGTTTCAGGTCCTTGGTGATCCAGGGCTTGGAGTTGGGTACAGCTTGATCTCCATTGTCTGTAGTACCATGCCCACGCAAAAGTTGATGTAGCTGGAGATCACGTCAGTTGTCTTGTCTAGTGGGCTCTCATCGTCCAGAAACACTCCCCAGTCTGTTTATTCAAAACAGGCGGTGTGTGTGTGTTGTGTGTGTGTGTGTGTGTGTGTGTGTGTGTGTGTGTGTGTGTATGTGTGTGTGTGTGTGTGTGTATGTGTGTGTGTGTGTGTGTGTGTGTTGTGTGTTTAGTGTGTGTGGGACGAACAAGCTCATAAATAAATAGAACGAAAAATATTTTGTGACGTCTTTAACAAATACGTAAGTTTCGTTCGTTGTTATGTCCCTTGTATCCATGGTTTATTGGCGAATATCTCCAAGTAAAGTCACATGTGTGTGTGTGTGTGTGTGTGTGTGTGTGTGTGTGTGTGTGTGTGTGTGTGTGTGGTGTGTGTGTGTGCATACATGCATGCGTACGTAGCTGCGTATATTTGTGCCTGTCCGTACGTCGGAGCGTACCACTATAATTCTTTTGTAGTTATTTCCCTTTTTGTGACCCAACTCATATCTGCAGGACTCTCATCCACAGTGTGATTTGAAGCTGCCCTGATGTTAAAACAGCAAAATAGCAACAACAACAAATTTAAGAAAAAGAAAAAACGGTACCGGCAAGAATCTACATTCTCTTCCCTTTAATTCAGTTGACGTGTAGAAACACTACTTTATACAGCAAAGGAATTTGAAGTTATAAATGAAAGAAAAAACAAATACTTCTCCTGTCTGAAAATGTTCAGTATTCTTTTCGATAGAAAGTGTTTTCAGTTGTAATGAATTCGCTGAGTGATCATGCATCCCCGTTAGATCAACTCCAAGCATTAGTGGCATTGTCGCTGGGCCACATATTTCACCCTTTTTACTACGTGTGGTTAAAATGAACTCTGTAGTGTTTGTGCAATCTTTGCTGACAGAGCGCGCAAAAAAGGAGGAAAAAATAATTGACAGTGAGATGACTGCAGGCGGAAACTGACACAAACCTAACAGAGAAAGAACTGTTCTGTACGTTGGACAAGATGAAAAAAGGTAGGGGCAACAAAAGACAAAACAAAACATGACGCGTTTCGAGACTTCTTTGGCCTTCTTCTTCAGGCAAGATTAACCAACATTTGGGACAATTCGAAACGAAGAACAAGCAATCAGTCACTTCTCTTCTTGTAACTACTGTGCTCAAAATGAATCCATTCAAGTCAGTTCACGCGTAGAAATATTAGTTTTGACAGCAAAGGGAAGGAATTAGATGATCTGCTTCCAAATAATTACTTCCCTTGTCTGAAAATGGTCAGCATTTGTTTGAATAGAAAAGTGTTCTTGTTGTCTTTTGTAGTGAATTCGCTGAATGGGAGTAAACGAATTCTACCAAAACATTAGTTTGTACTGCCAAGGGAATGAATTAGAAGTTCTGAATCGAAAGAGTTAAAATTTCCCATTTCTTGAATTTTGGTCTGTCTGCGATTGATATCTGAATCACACACACACACACACACACACACACACACACACACACACACACACACACACACACACACTGTTGCATGGCAACCTTTCAACTCAAAATGGACACGCTTAAACGCTGTCTGTTTCAGTCCCCAGGGTACACCATTGCAAAAAACGTAGAGTATGCTGGTGATTCAATGGAACTCCTGGGCCAAACAGATACGTTAGAATGAGTTTCAGACATCCAGAGACCAACCAGGTGTACCGTGCATAGACTGCGCTATGTACTAGTTCGGGGGCAGGGTGCATTCCCACCCCCAGATGTGGATGCGTCCCACCTCTGCCCAAATAACATCTGATACTGCCAGACCACATCAGTTTGGAGTCCAGTACAATCAACTATCAGAGAAAATCCTGTGTAGCAGAGGGTCATTGCTCAGGTCACGGCCTGTACCCCCAATGCCTTCTCCACCTCCAACTGTAAAGGGGATCAGGAGCCAGCACAGGCGTTGTGCTCACACTGACGTCACTACTGTCATACCATCATGCAGGGTCGGGGCAGGGAGGGAAGGAGTCGGGGGAGGGACTGCAGGCGGAAATAGAAACCTAGTTCCAAGAGAAATGACTACGCCGCCGGACAAACCAATGACAAGACAAATACGACGCCTTTCCAGACCTCTTGTGTCTTGTTCCTCAGGCAACATGAAACACCATTTGGCGTCATATACTATACCATGTCAGACCATAGCATTCAACGGCAGTTAGCCAGCTCTGTCAGGCCGAATTTTTCCGTGGCCAATGCAGTCATAAGACAGTCACGTGCAGTCACGTGATGTCACCCCACTTCCGGCCCCGGAAGAAGCCAGTGTCAACTTCGTATACGTCATTCATCTTCGGCCTGCCGTCAAAGCAAGATAAGTCTTGTGCTCTGTCTCGCTATACTTGCCTTTGTGTTAACATTGCTGTGTTTTGTTTCTATACTTGATTCAGTTGTGGCTTGCACTAGACCCTGAGTTTTTTTGCCGTGTGAGGCTCTTGGTGGGAGCGTATTTATTAAAAGATTTGTCCCTTTTACCGGCACTCTCGCGACTTTGTTACTCGCGATCGTCGGCACCGCTCGCCGGTCGTGTTCCCCCACCATATTGCCGAGCCTCGGGTTCAGCACGCATTTTGTGCTGGTTCCGACTTGCACTAGACCCTGAGTAATTTTGCCGTGTGAAGCTCTTGGTGGGAGCGTATTTATTAAAAGATTTGTCTCTTTTACCGGCACTCTCGGGAGCGTATTTATTAAAAGATTTGTCTCTTTTACCGGCACTCTCGCGACTTTGTTACTCGCGATCGTCGGCACCGCTCGCCGGTCGTGTTCCCCCACCATATTGCCGAGCCTCGGGTTCAGCACGCATTTTGTGCTGGTTCCGCTTATTAAGGTTTAGTGCTCAATAACTATCACACCTGTACTCTTTACCCTTCACAGGTAGAACGTGTTCGAGTAAGGGTGCGTGACACTGATCTGCTTATTAAGATTTAGTGCCCAAGAACTATCACACCTATACACAGTGATACTCCACGTGTAGAGATTGCTATTAATAGCCATACCAGTCACACGACCGGTGGCGTGTACGGGTAGTTCGAGTTTTCAGTCGATCTCTCGAGCACTTTGCACGACACCACACGGACGATCGAGATTAATTGATTTTCTCGATCGGCCACCTTGTCTCCTCTTTGCGGTCGTGTGTTCCGGGTTTGCTCTATCCACCTGTGCCCAACATGGTGAAGGACACCGCCGGGTCGAGCCACTCCACTGCTCGGAGTTCGCTCAATTTCCCGGAGAACCCGCGGGTCGATTCCATCTCGGAGCAATCCGTTCGCACTGATGAACGTACGGTTCGGGTAGACAGAGACGACTTCTCCGCGGAAGGGACGCGTGATCTTTCCTCGTCTACCAAACCGACGGACGCACGACCGCGGCGTCCCAAGGCTGATAGGCAAGCGGCCACCATTTCAAAATGCCTTTCATTTGATCTGCCTGCAAAGTCTAAGGGCAAAGCTCCCCTCAAGGTGCTGCCCAGAAAGTCTAAGGGCGAGGCTCCCCTCAAGGGGCCCGGCCGAGCAAAGACTAGCCAACGGAATTCGCCCTCCCCCACCCCTTCTCCATCGGCCAGCTTGCCCTCTAGCCTACGGACTCGCTCGGAGACTTCTAACTATCATGCTGAGTCACGCGAATCTCGGCCCCCGGGGCACCTTGCCGAGCCGCGGACCAGCACGGGTGACGGATCTGGGATGGAATCACCATCCGTCACTCGCCTTGATGAGTCACGTATCTCTTTTTCCCCCCAAATTGATACGTGCACTCATAGCGCTCGGCCCCACCGGGCACAGGTGCAGCCAACACCTGAGCTCGAGGAGCGCTTCGACTCCGGAAGCAGCCTTATGGTCACCCCGACGCACGACCTCGGTGGTGTCCATAATCCTGGGCGTGCGGGCACGCCGCGCCATGGGCCCGGCCGTGCCCATGCACAAGGACGGTCGACCTACCCCGATCGAACGTCACCTTCTTCCCTAGGGGTATTGGACGTTGGGGAACCGACCTTTTCGGATCCCCATTTGGGCAACGTCCGCGGTCCCGCTCCTCCGGGGGGAGGATCTACCAGCGGGACCAAGGGTAACCTGACATATTCCTCCAGGGGGAGGAACACGGGACCGCATCCTGACCAATCCGCACTTTCGCGGGTTGGGGGCTCGACTTCCGCATCCTCCTCCGTACCATTATGGCCCTCCCAGGCCCATTCCAAGGACGTGTATGGTGCAGTGCACGGACCTGGACGGGGACGACAGGCCACGGCCTCTCAAGACCCCCCCAACAGTGATTCAGGTTACCCGGGTCCCCGGGGACTTTCTGCCTACACCCCAGGGCCGCCACAGCCCGTTTACCTCCCCGGGGACCGGTGGCTCTATGCCCCCGAGAGAGACCAGTGGCTTAACGCCAACACCCAGCACGACCAGCTACATGGTCGAATGTGGCACCCGGCCTCACTTGCCTGGGTCGACCTTGGTCTCCCTCCTCGGGCGCCGTCCGATCGGCAGGACGATGTCCCGGCCGCCGATTATAGGGCCACCGGGGACACACTACAGGCACCCCTCGACTTACCTCCTGAAGACGGGTGCTATGAACCCTCTCAGGACCAGTACCTCCCTGAGGCGGACGATACGAGGAGCTAGCCCCCACCTCATTGTACGATGTCCGCACGATAGAACGGTGGCGACCAGACCTCGTTAGGAGGGAGGCCGCACCCGCTGACGAAGTCTCTCTCCCTCTCCCAATTCGCCGGTCCCCCCCCGGCCCAGAGATCTAGACCAATCTACCCAAGAACCCCTCAGTCGCCTCCTTGTTTACGGACAATCCCGTGACCAGGGAGATGGGCATTTCCCAGTCGGACCGTCGGTTGATCCCCCACCTGCCCCCCCTACTTCCGGCACCATCTCCTTTAAGAACCTAAAGGAATGGGACCGAGTAGCCAGGATGGGCTTCCTCCACACCACGGCGGGACACACCTACTTGGACATGCCCCTTCAGCGAGCGGAGGCTCTATGGCCGGAGGACGATGGTGCCATCCCAGTACCGGGGGACTCGGGCTCTGAGGCGCACCAAGAGCCTGACCCTCGCTTGTTCAGCGATCCTTTCATGCGACACCTAGTTAACAGGATTTCGCATCACCTTTCGGCTGCGGCGGACAGCGCAGCCAGAAGCCACTTCAACTGCTTGTTGGTCGCGAGAGATGCCATGCTGGCGCGGACCTCTCTCTCCCCGACGCTTAAGGCAGCCCTGCGATGCATCCCGGGCCAGGACCAGTCGCTCTTTGGCGACTACTCGGCTGACGTCATAGCACAAGCAGTTGAGGAACGCAAGCAGGCTGTGTCCTTTGCGCCCAGGCCACCGCCACGCCCTGCTAGACCCCCACTTCGTTCCTTCCCCAGGCACAGACCCTATCCCAGACAATCGCCTTCCCGCACCGCACGGCCCGCCAAGCGACCTAATCTTCTCCCAAGGCCTAAGCCAAAACCCCATCAGCAAAATTTTCGGTTAGGCCAACAGTCACGCTCCCGGAGCTGACTAGGGAGACAGCCCGAGGGGGACTTAGATCAGGTAGCACCCCCCCTCGCCCTATCCCCCACCCACCAGCCCAGACCCTCGCCCCCCTGGCGGGCAGCCTCTCCCGGCATGCCCACCAGTGGAGACGCATGCGCCTCACCCCTGGATAGTGGCGGTGCTACAGGAAGGGTTTCGCCTTCCTTGGGCCCACGAGCGTCCCCCCCCTCATGCTATCTCCCCCTCCCTCCCCCAACGAACCCTCCCCCGCCAAAGCAGAAGCTCTTCGCACGGAAGTCCAAGACCTCCTCAAAAGAGGGGCCATCTCGGAGGTTTCCCACCCAAACCCCGGCTTCTACTCTCACCTCTTTGTGATCCCAAAAGCCTCGGGAGGATGGAGGCCCATTCTAGATCTTTCGCCCCTCAACAAGTTCCTCAGGCCCACCAAGTTCAAGATGGAGACCCCCACCCAGATCCGAGACTCCATCCATCATCGCGACTGGGCCACATCCATAGACCTGAAGGACGCCTATTTTCAGATCCTGATTCACCCGGCCCACAGACGATTCCTACGGTTCGTCTGGCAGACCCCGGAGAGGCCTGCACGCATAGTGGACCTCATCTCCTGCCTGTCACAGGCACCCCACACCTCGGCCAGAACCCTGTCCTCCCTCCTAGGAATGATGGAGTCCCTGTCTCCCCTCATTCCCCTGGGGCGGGTCCCCAAACGCCAACTTCAGAGGGAGTTCCGCCGACGTTTGTCACAGACCTCCGACCGCTGGGACCAGGTCATTCCCCTCGGACACTGGTTCATTTCGGCGACGGAGGAGCGGCTCACTCCAGCCACTCTCTCCACCGGGGTCCCCATCTCCCTCCCAACCCAACCCAACCACTGGAACTTTATACAGACGCCTCCAACTTGGGCTGGGGGGCCCACGTGGAGGACAGTCACGCCTCGGGGGACTGGGAGCTGGAAGCGGTCAGGCTAGCCCTTCTCCAACTCCAGCACAAGGTCGCGCACCGACTTGTTCTCCTCCTCACGGACAATACGTCGGTAGCTTGCTATGTCAACAAAGGGGGAGGGTCCCGCTCCATAGGCCTCTCCCTCAGAACAGAGGCCCTCCTTCGCTGGTGTCGCGCAACCATTGGTTTGTGCCCATGATCGACCTGTTTGCCACCAGCTTCAACCATCACCTGCCCCTGTACGTCT
Source organism: Conus canariensis (assembly GCA_033310375.1). Classification (NCBI taxonomy): domain Eukaryota; kingdom Metazoa; phylum Mollusca; class Gastropoda; order Neogastropoda; family Conidae; genus Conus; species Conus canariensis. The sequence goes on along the minus strand of JAMYXO010006005.1, from coordinate 6,065 downwards.
CCCCCGTTCCAGATCCCCAGGCGGATGCAGTCGACGCACTATCCCTCCCCTGGACGGGCCTACTGACGTATGCCTTTCCCCCCTTCCCCATCCTACACAAGGTGATCAGGAAGGCAAGGCTGGAAAGACCCAGGCTGATCCTCGTAACGCCATGGTGGCCGACCCAGTCTTGGTTCCCGGACCTCAAGTCCCTCACCCACGTTCCCCCCCTCCGGCTCAGCCCTCGCTGGGACATGCTGAGACAACCCCGGTCAGGTCTTCCTCGCTCCAATCCCAAGATGCTTCGCCTACACGCGTGGCTTCTATGCCAGCCCAACTGCGAACATCTGCATCTACCCCCCACTCGGAGAGACCCCAGTCCGTCCTAGACACACTAGCCGGGGCAGGGGCCTCTCAGGGATTACGGGACTTCGCCTCGGCATCTCGCAGAGCCAGCACCGAATCCCTCTACAACTACCATTGGGAGAGATGGATAACCTGGTGCTCAGATAACTCTGTTCCCCATGACTGCCCCTCCAACATCCAGATAGGAAATTTCCTCTCCCACCTATCCTCTTCCCTTAAGCTGTCGGCTGGCTCCATTCGGGGCTACAGATCAGCTATCTGCACCACCATTCGTCAACTGGGGGGCCCTTCTTTTGACAATGACTTTCTCCTCAGAGAGGTGTCTAGAGGAGTTGCTCTACGGGAAGCTCAGTCCCCTAGGCGCATTCCCCTCTGGGACCTTTTTACGGTCCTCGATGCCCTCAGAAAACCCCCTTTTGAACCCATTGCTTCTATTCCTTTTGACCTCCTCTCCTTTAAGACCACCTTTCTCCTCGCCCTGGCCTCGGCCAGAAGACGAAGTGAGATTCACGCCCTCAGCGGTGACCCCACAGATATCGCCTTCCACAGGGACGGCTCAGTCTCTCTCAAGTTCCTTCCGGAGTTCTTGGCAAGAATCAGGAACCGGGCACCCCCTCTCCCTTCCTCGTCATCCGTTCCCTGACGGACATCTTGGGAAAGGGAGAAAAAGATGGAGACATGGACCTTTGCCCCTCCAGGTGTCTCAGGTACTACTGGGAACGCACACGCCCCAGGCGCTCCTCCCAGAGACGACTCCGTATCTCCCTCAACCCCAACAATACTAGAGATATCTCGGCGGGAACTATCTCCAGATGGCTCTCCAAGACGGAGAGATCTACCTACGCTCAGGCGTACAAGGATCTCCCTGTCCTATCACCCAGGGCCCACGAGGTCAGAGCACTGGCCACTTCCACAGCGTTCCAGTACTCTGTTCCCGGGCGCCACCTGCTGGAGGCAGCCTACTGGCGTTCGGAAAATCCCTTCATTAATTTTTACCTGAGGGATATCCGCATGACCAGAGCTGATGGGTCTAAGGGGATTTCCTTTGTGGCGACCAATGCAGCCATATCGGTCAACCCCAAGAACCATTAGGGCGCTCGCCCTCCTCCGATTCCTTTAAATTCTGCTATGGTCTGACATGGTATAGTATATGACGCCAAAATGGGGAGTTTGTGTTATACTCCCTGTTTGGCTAATATACTTACCATGTCAGACTCTAATTCCCTCCCTACCTTCCCCTCTGGCGCCAAGGTTCTCGGGGTTACCATACACACAGGCCTCGCTGAATGACGTATACGAAGTTGACACTGGCTTCTTCCGGGGCCGGAAGTGGGGTGACATCACGTGACTGCACGTGACTGTCTTATGACTGCATTGGCCACGGAAAAATTCGGCCTGACAGAGCTGGCTAACTGCCGTTGAATGCTATGGTCTGACATGGTAAGTATATTAGCCAAACAGGGAGTATAACACAAACTCCCCATTTTGGTACCATTCAGCACGAAGAACGAGCAATCACTCACTTTTTTCTCATCGTGATTGGACAAGAGTTACTCCATTTCTTCGTAGGCGTCGCGTTTTGTCATGTCATTTGTTTGTTTCGTTCGTTGGGCGGCATAGTCCTTTTATTGTTTTGAATTGTTTGGAAAGAAAAGGTTGAATCAATCCCACAAAGAGCGATTCCAATGAAGATATTCCTGATCAACCCCAACCGAATTACTGCCCTTTGCTTTCTTGTAGGAATTACTGCCCTTTTCTTCTTTTTCAAGGTTTCTGTAATTGTTTCTCTCAACATCGATTCACTCTGTGCGCACGAAAATGACTACAAATGGAGTGAACATAAATCTGATTGTATTGATTTAGAGAGAATGAGTATGGACAATAAATGTGAAGAGGGGAGCCGGGGAGGGTTGTCAAAAACAGGAATGATTTAATTCCGTTGAAGCTGTAATTTGTTATGGTGGTGGCTGATGATGTCACTGTGGAGGTTGCTGTTGCTGTTGTTACGTGTCATTGTTCTGTGCATTCTTCACCACGCTGCTCATTGATGACGCTCTCCCATACACAAACCACACTTCATCCGGACACGGCCTTAGCCACAACCAGTCCCAGGGAGCAATGTGTTTCAGGGAGAACCAATATCAACAGGAACAACTGACAAATACATCAGCAAGTGAAGGTCTTCGTAGCTGCATGTTCAAATGGGCACCTCTCTCGTGGTGACCCAAGGCAAATGAAATGTTCTGTTCGGGAGTTACCTTCCCCTTACCTCCCCTGATTGATCAGTCTTGGATTAGCTCGTGTCAACTCTTTCAAATGGGAATGCCTCAGAACCTACATCATTATTATGTCTATGTCGCTGAAGTCACACAAATAAATGTATCTTATTCTTTACAACTGTGTTGGACCGAAAAGCCCATATTTTTTAAACTAAACTGGTATTTTGCACGATTGATTTTGGCGCCTCTTTTTCTCCTTCGCCCGCCAGTTAACATGATTTGTTCGGGAGTTACCTTCCGTCTGACCTCCTTTGATTGATGAATCTGGATTATTTCGTGTCGACTCTTTAACATGTCAGTGCCTTGGAACCTATATCATTATTATGTATACGTCGCTGAAGTCACAACAATGAATGCACTTTATACCTTGGACCAAAAAGCCCATATTTTCCCTAAACTGGTATCTTGCATAATCAATTTCGGCGCCATTTTTCATCTTTCGTCAACCAAACCTGGACTATTTCTTGATTTCCCAAAAGTTTGTGAGAAAAACTGTCGAATCAAAAACGTACGTTCCAAGTCAAGTCCGTAAGCTCTCATTTCGTGCATCGCATACCTACGATCTTTTCCGCACAAGTTTGCGACTCTACGACATGACTGACGATGCCGACCTGTCTGGAACAGTCGCCTTCTTCGTTCCACTTTGTGTCATTGTTGGAGTTGTGCGCTAATTGTCACTCTACGAAATTCAGACTTCCCGATCGACATGTTGTTGATGACTCCATGTCCATGATAAATACAACTGAAAATGTATAGACATTATTGGTCCGTTTCCACAGAGTATTTTTCCATCGAAAACCGTATCCAGAGCTCATGTCGACAGCCAGGCGAGGAGGAAAGCCAGCTGTGTTTGGTTCTCCTTTTCAAAGACCAAGTTCTCCGCTCAGATACAGTCTTGGAGAATCACATCTACAGGTGTGAACAGACTGAAACGCCTGCTGTTCAGTCATGACAAATAGAGTTCATGCTGTTTGGTGTTCCTCATCGCAATAGAGAAACATTTGACACAAACTCGTTCACTGCGGGTTCATTCTCCGATTTTAATCACCAACAATGTCTTACAGCGACAACGTTATCCAGTGTGACATGTTTCATATTATTCCTTGGGTTCTGAAGTTGTCATCCATAGTCTATGAATATGTTGGAATGCTTTGAACGGTCGGCGAAGCAGAGAACACGGAAGCTACTACAGAAAGCACAAACTTGTGTCAGTTCCTGCTTCGCCAGGCCCGTTTGGTCTGCGGCACCGTGTTGCTGACACCCACACTCACACATATACACACACCTACAACTACACACACATTACACACACACACACACACACACACACACACACACACACACACACACACACACACATATTATTGTTATCTTGTCAGAAAGACGTCAAGAATAAGTTAAGATGACAATTAGGTCCCGTAATCACTGATTGAACATGACACATAAGACATCTTCAGCACTCTTTAATGGCATTTCACTAATTAAGAAGGGAATTGGTCAAAAGCAATATCCCAGACAACGTGACAAAAAGAACACACACACACACACACACACACACACACACATGACGTCATCAAGATGGCGGAGACAACAAGCCGCTAAAATCAGAACGTGCGGGGTTTTTTCTCAATACTCCAGGAATGACTAGGACAAGGAGTACAGGGCATGTACACAGATCGCAAGAAAGTGGCGATGAAGCAGCAAGTAGCAGCACCATCTCTGAGATCGGTGCGGTTACGAAGTATCAGAAGGACGATCGAAACCACGGTAAGAACGCCGCAGCGAAGAACGCTAGATCAGCTGAGTCGGCATCTACCACTACCAGCATGTGTGCTTCTGTCAGTCCCCATCCACTGAGTAACGAGGTCCTGCTGAGGAAAATAGATGAAATGACCGAGACAATTTCTTCCCTGTGCTCCCGAATCTCTTCCCTTGAAACGGCCGTACGAGACACCCAAGCAGCAAACAAACTACAAGCAGAACTTCCAAAAGAGGTCAGTCATAATTCTACACAGACAGAAATAAATGAAAATTCTTGGACATACGCAGATGCAGCCAAACATATTTCTCAAAAACAAACAAAGCACAAAACCACTCAAAATGAACTGAAAAACATGAAACCAAAATCTGAGAAGGTACAAAAAGAAAGGAAGAGAACAGATGGTGTTAAAAGAAATGACGTAAACAAAAGAAATGACGTTTTGACTTCTGACGTTAAAGAGGTGTCGGAAAAAAGAAAAGAAGTTCAAGATCTCCCTACAGCTGTAATCGTTCATGACTCTGTCATGACTGGTGTCCAGGGCGGACGGCTGGGTCTATCTTACGGGGTGAATGCGATCACAATGAAAGCACACACCACTGAAGAAGTAGAGAAGGCAGTCAAATCTGCATGTGCTAGCAAATCTCCCGACGCAATACTGATTCATTGTGGGATCAATGATGTAAAAACGAAGGATGCACCCACAGCTGCAAACTCTCTCATTACCTGTGCAAGAAAGATTTCAGAACAACACCCGGGGTGTAAAATTATCATAAGCAAGATTGCTCCAACAAGGGATCCAACGATAGAAATAAAAAGAAGTCTTTTCAATGCTATACTGTCCAATGAACTCTACGAACATGATAGAATAACCACCGTGTATCATGAGAACCTGAAAACCAGTCTGAACTTCATGAAGGACAAGATTCATCCCAATCGAAGAGGAACCAGCGTCCTAGCCGGAAACATAGGGAGAGCCTTGCGGAACCTCTTCTGGGTGACTCCACGTCGATCCAGACCACGACACAATAGCCAGCCACCTAGAAGACAGCAATATCCCCGACCCCCTACTACTACACGGGCTTCCACGACTACCAAGCTTCATGGTGGAACCCTTACGATGTGTTGTACGACTATTAACTACATCCTTAAAGAGGAGCTGTAGACAGTGTTCACGTCTTGATTTTGGAGTTGCAGACAGTGTTCCTGAGTATATTATAAAAACCCTGTCATTTTCTCGTCTGAAAGACGGTTGTAGTGTCTAACTACCTATCCTCTTTACTTGAAGACGTGTACAGAACAAATAGTTATTGTATTTAGCCTACTATTTTCATACGCACACACAGTTTTTCTTGTTTGTTTTTTTTTTCTTTTTTCTTTTTTCTTTTTTTGACGTTGTTATTCATGTGATTTCTTTTTAGATTCATACGTTAAATTTTTTAGTACATTAAGTATTTACTTTGACGTCCTTTGTAGAATTCATATGATTCTTAAATAATGACTTCACATAGTCAATCGATAGTACATAACGTGTCGTTTTTTCAGTGGAATTGTAGATCTATAACTACAAACCAAGCATACTTACGACATCATCTTTCTTCAAACCCGTACGAAGTTTTGATATTACAATCGTTAAATGTTATCCCTTCCAAACTGCCGTGTTTGCCTAACTATTATTTCCC
>JAMYXO010000599.1:5000-40000 GCA_033310375.1 Conus canariensis | reverse complement strand
ATTACCTCTAAGTGTATGAAGAAACACATAAATAAATAGATCTGTGAAAATAATCAACCACGAGTTATAATGAAATTTCAATGGATGAATTGATCCTAATTTAAAAAAAATTCGCATGCATTTGAAAAACATGATGAGCTATGAAATACATCTTTAAAAACAATAGCCACCAGACAATGTAACTAGCTGATGAACATATCATTAGGAAGAAACATAAGTATATGGTTTGACTCCTGCATTTCGAAAGAGTCTCTGAACGCATTTATCCACACTATTACAAAGAAACTTTGCAAATTTTACAAACATATGTTAAAAAGAAAAAACACCAACAAAACACATGAAGATAAATCACTGAACATGTCTGCAAAGAACAAAAATGGTCCATTTGCTTCAAAGGTTATGATCGTAAATGAATTGATTAACAGATGATTACTGGTTACATCAGATGGTCCATTTGTTTCAAAGGCTATGGGTGTAAACGGAATGATTAACTGATGATTCTGTGTTACGTCAGGGTAAAGAGAGGCTCGGACAGTCAGGAAGTTCACAGCTCCACGCACTAATGGAGTATAGGAGACAGAACCAGTATGGCCTCAAACCCATCTTCTCAGACAGCTGGTTACCCCCTGTGCACGTGAACTCCATCGCCTTTTAGTTCTGTCTTCAGTGGAGCACTTCTTTTGGTCCTTATTGGTGATGAATGGTTTCATATTCTTATACCTTTGAGACACAGCCTCCGCTGACTACAAAGGGAGAATTCTGAGGTAAGTCCATCCATTGAGACCATACATGTCCATCGGTGTATGTTGAACAAAAGTCAGCAAACCAGAGTTTTTGACAACGACAACAGAGGACTTCACATGGATCTTCATACCAATCACAAAGCAGCTGACAGAATTTGGCAAGTCATATAGTCAAAACGGATACCAACATTATATACTAAAAAAAACATAAGATAGACGAGAATAAATAAACAGAAATGACAGTTTCAAAGTCAGGTTACTGCCTGCAGAAATTCAAACAAACTGAACAGAAAAATTACTATGCCACCAAACGAAAGACAAAAATTACAAGAAAAACACATTTCGCCATTTTGCGCCCAATTTGAGGAGATAAGTGATTGTTCGTTCTTCCTTTTCATTGTCTTGAATGTTGTTAGACTTGCCTGAAGAAGACCAAAGTGGTCAAAAGGTACAGGTGCCCCGTTAGGGAACGAGGAGTTACAGACCTTAACATCTCTTGAGTCCAGCCTGATGACAGTGCTGCCTACCCCCTCACCATCGTTACATACCTGCCCAGTCTCTGAAGAGGAGCCAGATGCCCTTTGACAGCTAAGTGGACTTGGGAGGATGTAATCAAGGGAGTGCACAACCTGCTCATCATACGCCCGATCCTGCTTAACCTTGGTTTTAATCTGGAGCAAGTGATCCAACCATTGTATTACCTCCCCTCCTCCCCCTTCCCTTTCCTTCCCCTCACCATTCTCCTTATATCCATGATACCCCCCCCCCCCCTCCGATCGTACCTATCCAAAGTAATTATTTACACAAAGAAAAAAGTTAAGCACCCCCTTATATTTTCAACTGTCAGAATTGACAACAACAATGTATGACCCCAAAATCTTCAATTTTGTCAAGAATGGTGTGTCATTGAAAGGATAAAACCAGTCAGGCGTGTATGTGAAGCATAGTCATGGTGTGGCATGCACGTGCATTACGGTTTTTGAAATTTTTAAAATTGAGGTTTGGTGAGTCATCCAGTTTAGCAATCACAGTTGGTTTTAAGAAAAGATATTCTTTGCAAAGAAATATGGTGCGAAGGAGGATAGTAGAGGCCAAACGATGGCAAATTATTGGCATGCATTCCACTGGAATGTCCTTCAAAGCAATCGGGCGTCAATTGGGCTTCCACTACACTGTCATCAGCCGGCTGGTGAGGAAACACCAGCAAACCAACCATGTGCAGGACCGCCCACGATCTGGCCGACCACATGCAACGTCACAGCGCGAAGACAGGGCTCTACTTCGCATGATACGCCATGAGCCATTCGCCACAAGCACCAGCTTGAAACGACAGTGGATGCCTAACAGACAACTTTCCACAAGAACAGTGCAGAACCGCTTAAAAGCCCACAGATATAAGGCGAGGAGGGTTATCAAGTGCCCTCTGTTGACTGACCACCACAAAAGACGGCGTTTGGACTGGTGTCTTGCTCGGTGGGGGTGGAACCTGAGGAACTGGAGAAAGATACACTGGTCGGACGAAAGCCGATTCCTGCTGCACGTCACTGATGGAAGATCAAGGGTTTGGAGACGCCCAAATACAGCCTATGCGCCCAGGAACATACAGGCAACTGTTCCTCACGGTGGCGGTTCCATAATGGTCTGGAGGTGCCTCTCACATGACTGCAAGCTGGATTTGATTACCATTCGAGGAACCCTCACAGGCGGACGGTACATCCGAGATGTCCTTGAGCCGGTCATTGTGCCCCATTTTGACAACCACCCACTTGCCACCAGACCAGTGTACATGGATGACAACGCCAGGCCTCATCGTGCTCAAGCAGTAACAGGCTTTCTCCAGCAAGAAGCAGTGCAGACCCTGCCATGGCCTTCCATGAGCCCAGACCTCAATCCACTGGAGCACATCTGGGACATGATTGGCCGTCGTTTGCAGACCTTGGACCCTCCTCCACAAAATCTGCATCAACTGGAAGCTGCACTGCTTCAGGAGTGGCAGCAACTGACGATGCAACAGATCCGGCGACTGACTGGAGGGATGCGACGCAGGGTTGAGGCGGTCATCCAGGCTCAGGGCGGATTCACGCACGCTACTGAACATTTTCATTTTTCTTTGGTTTATGGAGATTCATGGCAATGTTTTCAAATGAAATTGCCACTTTGATTAAGCACTATGATTTTGTAATGACCATACTTTTCATGGGTATTTTTTCATGTGAAAATGTCATTGATCTTTCTTTAGCAATACCACATACTGTTTATGATTTTGTATATCATTTGTTGTGTTTTCATGTTGTCGATATCTTTATTTAATAAAAACAAAAGAAAAAAATGTTCCACATTAAACAGTTTAGTACAAAAAAGAATTTCAGTTTCTCCAAACTAAAAAACATTGGGGGGTGCTTAACTTTTTTTTTTTTTTTTTTCTTTTTTTTCCCCAGAGGAACATGCTTTATTCAGCTAACAGGAGAAATACATATGCGCATAAAGAGGACAGTGCGCAGAGGTTTTCACACATACATTAAACTGATAATACATAAATATTTCTAGCTATTGTGAAAAATAGAACCAAAAAACACAAACAGGTATGAATACAAACTTAGGCACATTAAACACAAGCATATTCCAGTAATTTCCACGAATATGGAATTTAACATAGCTGATAATATCAATGGCATGAACAGAAAAACAATAGTCCCCATACATTGCTTTGATACATCATTTCATCATTTCAATTAATTTCAGGAGTTTACATTTTTACAAGGTTCCCCCCCCCCCTCCCTCCCCCCCCCCCCCCCCCCTTATACTCAAACTTCACTCTAAGTCTCATTCTCTCTTTAATCCCACTCCCCCTTCATATGCACACCCTTCTCTGTCTTCCTACAGTGTTTATGGATGTCTGACTATTTCTTGCCGGTTGTTACCTAGTATCTAGGAAACATTATGGAACAAAAAAAAAAAAAAAAAATGCCAGGAGCATTTAGTTGAAGTTGTTGTTTCTTATGTGTACCACTTATTTTTAAGTGTTGATTATAATTGACATAAATAAGTCAATATACATGTCTAAATAAAAGAAAAAAAGGAAAACATTTAAAAAAAAAAAAAAAAAAAGGATAACCACCTTGGCTTTGTGACGATTTTAACTTTTTTAAGGCATGTTTTTAAAGAATTTGACATTTACTCCTCAAGCAGACCTGTATAAGGTGCCCATTTTCTTTCAAACTCCAACAGCTGCATTTCGGAGCTATATATATATTTTTCAATACGATAATTCCTTTTCAAATCTTTTACGAAAAAATTTAGTCTAGGCTTACTTTGATTAAATCTACATTTGTAGATGAAATATTTTGCCCATAGTATAATAATATTGAATATTTCGTCCGTTTGAGTTATTTCATCAGTGCCAAACAATATTAATTCAACGTTAAATGACATTCGCACATGATGTGCGGTTTTCTGTTTAAGTAACATTTCCAGATTTTGCCAAAATGTTTTAGAGTAAGTACATAGCCATAAGTAGTGGTGGATAGAATCTCGTTCGCTATTGCAAAAAGTACATCTATCATTTTCAGTTACCCCCATTTGTTTCAAAACAACATTTGTAACAAGGATTCTATGACAAATTCTTAACTGAAACCATTTCAGTTTTATTTCTTTTATTTTATTAGCCAACTTTAAAACCACGTTCCAGTCAACAAAAGTATCAATTGTTTTCTCCCAGTTCTTAAACGGTTTTATGTCAAAAATTATCTGCATTTTTTGAAGATGATTATAGTATAATCTTGAACCTTTTTTCACACTGCATATTATTTGAAGTGCTTTTGGATGTTGATATCCAACGTTGCTGTCTATTTTGATAGCTCTTATTCTCATGTATTCTTTTATTGCTTGTATACAACTGACATACCGTAGATAGTTCACATTTATTTTATATTTTCTGCAGAAATCATCCCAACTTCAAAAATCACCACTTTCGTTTAGAATATCTTTTACAAGGAAAACATTGTTAAGTGCCCAATTTCTCCAGAAGAAGTATGTTTGGTCGATTTTAAATTTATCATTGTAAAAAATAGGTTCAGAGACAATTTCTTTGCTTTCATTTAAATCGATATTAGTATTTAGATCTGCGAATGCTAAAAACACATCTCTCCAGAAAAAAATTACATCGGCTGTTAGTGTAGCGTTTTGCTCCATAACTACTGAGATTGTTTACTTCTGGACATAGCGTCTGAATTACTATTTTCCATTTTTGAGATCCAATATACAGCTTTCTTATCCATGCTAGTTTTAATGACTTTATAAAAGTTTTTATGTCTGGGATTCCTAGTCCTCCGTGTTCAATGTCGTACGTGGAATATGTTTTTTTGACTTTTGTTGGTTTGTTGTCCCATATGAAATCAAAGCACATCTTTTGTAGTGATTTAATCTCAACATCTGGTGGGTTAGGTAATAAAATCCATAAATAAACTAACTTTGAAAGAATAAGTGACTTCAGTATTGCAACTCTGCCTAGTGGGGTACACATTCTTTTTGCCCAAATTTTAAATAGAATTTTTACTTCTAAAAGTTTGTCCACTACATTAATTTCCGTTAAATTTGTTAAATCGTTTGAGAACCAAAGTCCTAGGATTTTGAATTTTCTGGGGTTCCATTCCATATGCTTATGTGGTAAGTATTTTTCAGGTGAGTTTTTCTTTTTTCCTAACCAAACATTTATTGTTTTTTCAAAATTAAGTTTTAATCCCGAAATTTGTTCAAACTCGTTTAATATTTCAAAGACTTTTTCATACGACTTCTTGTCTCCATGCAGAATAAACGTCGTGTCATCAGCAAATTGATTTATTTTAAACTCAGTGTTCGAAATAACTATACCTTTTATTTCTTGATCTTCTCTTATTTTGCATGCTAGAATTTCAGCACACAAAACAAATAGGTAGGGGGAGACTGGGTCGCCTTGACGACATCCTTTTTTAACATCAAAGCTTTGCGAAACTTTTCCATTAACTGTTAAATAAGATTTTATATTGCAATAGAAGATAGAAAAATCCGTTAACAGAGATCTTTATCCAAAACCCAAATTCTCTTTAAGACTGTCGTGTTTTTCTATCTATGAAACATTCCATAGGCTCTTACCAGACATCGAACGCTTTTTCAAAATTCAGACTGATTCAACATCAGACCTCAGATCCAAGGCCAAAATTTCTTCCTGTTCTAATTTATAGTGCATCTATGTCGTAGATTATTCTCAATATTATCTCCAATGTTATCTGTCTTTTTCCTGTTCTTGTATTTCGTGGTCTAACTCTTGCTCTTTCGCGTTTTAAGTTCCCTTTTCTTTTTTATTGCATATATGTAATTGTTTTTGCTCTGATTTCCATTAGTAAAGTGTCTAGGAACAACTGGTCTGATATTGTAAATTGTATTTCGTTGTTTGGAATGTCAGTAATTTTTGTTCTTGCGTATGGTAACACTGCATACTGTTCTTTCACTCTTTCGATTATTTCATTAATAATTTCTACATAGTTGCGATCTTTCAGTAATGATGCATTAAATTTCCAAAACATTTTCTTTTTTTCTTCTTTCTTAAAGTTCAATTCTAAGGTTATTAGTGAATGATCACTCCTGTATCCCATGAGAATATCAGCATTTTTTACATTACTGAGCAACGAGTCGGAAACAAGAAAAAAATCCAAACGACTTTGTTGAAGCGGTTGCATTCTTCTCCAGGTAAAACGAGTAATTTCTGGGTTGAGTTCGCGCCAGATATCTACCAGCTCTAAATCAGAAATCATTTGTAATACTGTATCACTAGCTTTAATATTATTAATATGCTTGTAATTATAATAATCTAAATTTGGATTAAGCACAAAGTTCCAGTCTCCTGCTAATACTACATTTGTAACACATAATTCTTCTATTTTCTTTTGGATACTTTTATAAAAATCTGGGTCGTCTTTGTTTGGACCATATATATTCACTAACATAATCTGTTTATCCAGTGTGTTAATAATCAAAATTATATAATTACCTTCACTGTCTTTTATTGTTCTTTCTATCTTAAAATCGAAATTGTTATTGAAGAGAATACCTACACCTCGTGATCTACTATTATTTGATGAAAATGCACACTCATATCCCCATTCAGCACGGATTTGAAGTTCTAGGTTTTTAGTAAAATGCGTGTCCTGTAAAAAGTATATTGAGTATTTTTTTTGCCTCAAGTACTGGAAGACATCCTTTCTTTTTTCATATTTACCCAGACCCTGGCCGTTTAGTGAACAAATTGTTATGCTAGTCATCGTGGAATGGTTTGTTTCCTGACGAATAATCGCCCCTTTTTATTTCACTATAATTATCCATGTGATGTTTCCTTTTAAAACCAAAAGTTGGCCACCGGCTAGTCGGACTAATCTTTACACACTCTCTCGCATTCTCGCCGCGATCTCTCCTTTTCTCATTCATGCTTTACTCGTGGACGTCGCTCGTGACATGCAGACCATGGAGACGTGATAGTTTTATCCTTGCTCAAAAACAGTTGCATTTTCTGGTGCAACCCTGCCCCCTCGCCGCCCACCCACTCCCCCGCCCCCCTTACCAGTGTTTTGCTGAATGACGACTTCCTACGACACACACCCCTACCCTCCGAAGTCCCGTAGTAGTAGTAGTTAGTAGTAGTAGTAGTAGTAGTAGTATAGTAGTAGTAGTAGTAGTAACAATATAATAATAATAATATAAAAATAGCAATAAAACATTGCAAAAATCTCTCCTCTCCCTGCAAATACCCCCCCCCCCGCCCCTCCCTCGGATCATTGACATTCCATACAAAGGCATACAGTGTTGTACATTGATACACGGTTGTTGTATACACTACCACATACACACGCACATGTCTACTATTCCAAAGACAGATTCACATCAAAAGGCATATAGTTTTACACATTTGTACATGTTGTATAAATCAATGTATACATAAACACATTTCTACTGTTCCAGAGACAAAGCGAGAGAGAGAGAGAGAGAGAGAGAGAGAGAGAGAGAGAGAGAGAGAGAGAGAGAGAGAGAGAGAGAGAGAGAGAGAGAGAACACTGGCTCGAACATGAAAAAAATACTTGAGTCATCGGCACTTGGATCTCAGCATGCTTAAGGGTAATGAAACCCCAATAACGATAACAATAATAACCGCAGCAGTAATATAGCACAAGAAGAAGATAAAGAAGAAAAAAGAAAGAAAGAAAGAGAAGAAAGAGGCGGGGGAGGAGGAGGAGGCAGAAAAAAGGGCGATGATGACGACGATAATAACGTACTGAACACACGCACGCACACACGCGCGGACACTCCCCCCCCCCCCTTCCCCCAAACACACACACAGAAGACACTCATTTGGTGCATTTCCCAGCATGAAATAGCGTACACATCAACCAAACATTAAAAAAAAAAAAAAAAAAAAAAAAAAAAAGGGGGGGGGGGGAGGGAGGACTGTTTTCTTGTTCTTTTCTTAACCCTGAAGGATTTGTATATGTGCGTGCTATCTTATGTGAGAGAATGTGTGCGCACGCGCGCGCGCGCGGCGTGTGTGAATCTTTTGAAAACTCGTGAATTGAAATGCAACACACCGGGAACGGTAGTTAATCCTTCCGACAACACACAATACTGTAGCCATGTTGAAAATACACAAGCAACCGAGAAAACGTTTAGTGTATCCCTCATTTTGAGTCACACCTCAACCAATGTAATCACACATCAATAAACCTCGACGTCTTAGTGTATTCCTGTGTCTCACCAACAATGTAGATGTGTCACAAAACATTTGTAAGCAAAAGCGAGTCTTGTGTGTGCGTATGTGCAAATGTGCGCCAGCGTGTGTAAGAGAACAGAGAGAGTGGGTAGAGAGAAATGGAGACCAGTAGAGAGGTCAGAGAGAGAGGGAGGAGAAAGAGAGACGAGAGGAGAGGAGAGGAGGAAGAGAGAGAGAGAGAGAGAGAGAGAGGAGAGAGAGAGAGAGGAGAGAGAGAGAGACTGAAAAAAAAAAACTTAGGTAAACTGAAAAAATCACAAGGAGACTCGAAACCAGAGAGACACTTATTTGTTGCAACTCACAGATTGAAACAGCGTACACATCAACCACGGGGAAAAAAAAAACAAAACAAACAAAAAAAAAAAAAAAAAAAAAAAAAAAACCTTGGGGGGGGGGGGGGGGGGGGGGGAAGGTGTCGTTTTTTCTTATCCCTGAAGCGTTCCGTTCGTGTGCGCGCATGCATTTCATGTTCAGAGAATGTGCGCGCGCGTGCGCGCGTGCGCGCGCGCGCGTGCGTGTGAACCTTTGAGACACTTGCTCAGTTTGAACTGACAACACGCCGTGACACGCATCCTTCCAAAAACACAAAAACATAACTATAAGGTCAGTTGGGAAAAAAAGAAAAAAAAATACACAGGAAAAAAAAACCTTGAGAAAACGTTTAGTGTATCCCTCATTTTGAAGTGTCACACCTCAACCAATGTAATTCACACATCAAATGAACATCGACCATCTTTGTTGCTATTCCTGTCTCAACAACAAACTATACGTGTGTTCACACAACATTTGTAAGCAAAGACCATGTGTGTGTGTGTGTATGTGCAAGTGTGCGCGAGCGTGTGTATGAGACAGAGAGAGAGAGAGAGAGAGAGAGAGAGAGAGAGAGAGAGAGAGAGAGAGAGAGAGAGAGAGAGAGGGACAGAGAGAGTGTGTGTGTACGTACATGTGCATGCGTTGGTGAGAGCGAAATAAATAAAACCCATCCTGGTCGATGTTCTCTCATCCCAGCCCTCTCAGCAGTTCGCTACCAACATTTTACAACAACCTGTGATTACAAAATCAAGTAAATACATGTAAGGCGAAAAAGATAAAACCATTGATAAGGATGCAGATCCGCCAGCAAAGAAAAAATTAGGTAAACTGTTAAGTAAACTGAACAATCACACGGAGACTCGAAACCAGAGAGACACTCATTTGTTGCATCTCTCAGCTTGAAAATAGCGTACACATCAACCAAAGCGAGAGACAAAACAAAACAAACAAACAAGAAAAAAAAGAAAAAAAAAAAAGGGGGGGGGGGGGGGGAGGGCGGGGCGCTGTTGTCTTGTTCTTTTCCCATCCCTGAAGCATCCTGTGCATGTGCGTGTATACATTTTATGTGCAGAAAAGGTGTATGTGTGTGTGTGTGTGTGTGTGCGCGTGTGTGTGTGCGTGTGTGCGTGCGTGGTGTGTGTGCGCGCGTGCGCGTGCGCGCGTATGTGAACCTTTGAAACACTCGCTCAATTTGAAATGACTACACACCAACCAGTGTAACTCGCACATTGGATACACAAAAATCAGTTATTTTCATTATCATTCCTATTTCTGAATTATTTTGGGCATGTATACATCATTTGTATGGAAGTAGTTTGGGCATGTATACACAAATCATTTGTATGCAAAATATGTATGTGCATCTGCATGTTTATGTGCACATTTCATACAGAGACTGGAATCAGGGAAAGAGAAAGATGTGGGCGGAGAGGGGAGATGGGAAGGGGGCCGGGGGGGGGGGCGGGGGAGAGGGGGGCGGAGGGAACAGGGGGGGGGAGGAGAAGGGCGGGGGCGGGCGGGAGCGTGGAGGGGGGGGGAGCGAGGTCACACAACAACACCAGCAAGATGGCTGAAAAGGGAATGGAAAACGAAGTAACGATAGTGGGAGGAGAACATGACAAATATAGTGAAAGGGAAAAAAAAAACATCTTCATTAATTATATTTACAGACGTACTGATGTTTGGTGGTCAGACGATGTTTCTTGATTGTCCTGGGGTGCCATAAAGACATCCTTGCTGCCGGAGTCACAGCGTGAGGGCTGGGGGATGTTGACTCCTGGGTCCTCACTGCTGAACCTACCGCTGTGTCGGCTGCTCCAGTTTCCCCGGACACGAGGGCGTTCTCTGCTGGTCGGCTCTCCGGAGGGAGGTTGGCTGGAGGGAGGCTGGCTAGAGGGAGGCTGGCTGGAGGGGGGCTGGCTAGAGGGAGGCTGGCTGGAGGGAGGCTGGCTGGAGAGAGGCTGACTGGAGGGAGGCTGGCTGGGGGCAGGCTGGCTGGAGAGAGGTTGACTGGAGGGAGGCTGGCTGGAGGGACGCTGCACACTCCCTGGTGTGTGGCTGCAGTGGTTGGCTGGCTGGGGACCACGTTTGGGGGTGCTGGAGGAGTGGACAGTCCCAAGGCCTGAGAACCTCTGTCGCTGGGGTCGGCTGTCTGGGGAGTGCGGTACGGCTGACATGTCTGCGATGTCTGGTCTGGCCACTTCACTGCCGGCATTGATCAGCACACTCATGTCACCGTTTTGAACATGGACTTTCTTGTCGTTGTTCAGAATAGCAAAAATCTTGCCTTCCTTGGTCCAGCAGCTTTTAACGTTGCGGTGATTCTTCACGAGGTTGAGGCGAGTCATGTTTAAGGGGGTAAGGTCTTCCACTATTCCCATGCCTGTTCCTTTGAGAAGCCTCCGTTTGCTGAGAACTTCACTCTTGTGTTTACGGGTGACGAATTTGATGATGATGGGTCTCGGTCGGTCACCTCTTACCCCAACACGATGGGCGACACTGATGTCCGAAGCTCCAATATGAGTTAAAGATAATTTTCTGTTGATGATAGACAACAGTTTTGTCTCACTCTCTGCCCCTGATTCGTGTCCGTTGTCTGGTCCCACTCCCAAGAATCGAACAGAGTCTCTCCTTTGATACTGCTCTATTTCGTTTCTTGCTTCTCTCTCGGCTCTAAGAGTTTTTTTGACACTGGCTACTTCGTCTTGTAAATCTTCTATTTGGTCTTCCGCTTCCGTTAGTAGAAAGAAACTCGTGGAGAGCGTGGCAGCAGAGAGTCCTCAGAAGAGAAGCCCCCTTCAAGCAAGTGTTTCGGCCCTTATCTCCTGACACTCTAGGGGGGTTGGGCCACACCCGGTTCATGACTCCGGATGTCCCTCTGCTGCCCCTTTTTTTTCCCATCTTGGGACGAGCCATGGCTGGGATTCGAACCCATGACCCTCTGGACATGCTCACTTTCCACTTAATGACTCGCGCTTTAACCACTGAGCCACAGGGACACCTGATATTTGTAGGGAAATTAAGCCTTATGAAGTTCACTTTTATTCCTCCTTGACCAGATCCAGCTTGAACACCTCTCTGCCGCTTCTGCCATTGCTTTCAGGGCTCTGGTTTTTTCCTTCCCTGCAACTGAGAGCTGTTTCATGAGGCTGTATGCAGACGTTCCTACAAACCCCCTAGCTCCAATTTCTGCAGTGAGGACTTTGACCTGATAGCCTTCTCTCCTCAGGCTGTTTGCCAGATCAGCATACTTTTCACTCTTGTAGATTTGAGCTGCCTCCATTCTGTTCTCATATGGCACCGTGAGCTCGATCATGATCAGCTGCTTGGTTGACTTAGAGAGGACTACTATGTCTGGTCTCATGCCACTCTTGCTGATGATCTCTGGGTGACTCTTCCATTCTGGGAGGTCTGCAGTGCACTCCCAGTCATCTGCCCCGTCCAGCAGACTCTGCCTGCATGTTTCGAGTGGCACTGTTGTTCTTGGCCATGATTTGCTGCCTCCTGCCGTGAAGAATGTTGCAGGTGCTTTTGGAGTCCTGATTTTCCCTTTTGTGGTGTTGGTACTAGCCCAGACTACTTGTACAATCTCTTTGAGCACTTGGTTGTGCCTCCATGTGTACCTTCCTTGAGCCAGGGCTACTTTACACGAGCTTAGGACATGCTCCACTGTTTGTTTTTCATGGCAGAGGGGGCATGCAGGATCGTCTGTTTTCCCCCACTTCACCAGGTTTGCATTTGAGGGCAGAAGGTCATATGCAGATCTGAGAATGAAGCTGATCCTGAGAGGGGCCATGCGCCAAATGTCATTCCAAGTGAGACTTCTTTGGAGTGCATTCTCCCACGTTGTCCATTGCCCTTGCTGGCTCTGCTGGACTGCTTTTTGGAGTCTTTTTTGGTCTTCTTCTTTTCTCATCTCCTGAATCATCATGTCTCTTTTGGCTTTTCCTTTGGCCTTTGACCACCATTCAGTTTTGGTCACCCCCAGTCCTTGTCTGTTGGTCTGTGTGTGTCCTGTTATTTCTCTGATCTTGAGACTTTCTTTTGCAGAATCCATCGCCTCTTGAACTTTCCATTTTCTGCCTGTCTTCAGCTGGGGCTTGATTGCTTCTACCACCTTGTCTCCTGAGTCCTCCAGCATGCTTTGAAGTCTGATCTTCCCTGCTTTGTATTCCTCCAGGATGGATTTCAGTGGTAGTTTCAGCTTTGCTTGGCGACAGTACAGCGCTATGTCAGTCAGACAGGGTGGGACACCAAGCCATTTCCTTGTGAACTTGTTGATTTTGGCTTCCATTGCCTCCACTGTGCTGGTGCAAATGTCGTATATCATCAGAGGCCATAGGAGCTTTGGTATCAGCATGAACTGCAGACACCAGACCTTGTATTTGCCAGGGAGCCCACACTGGTCAATGGTCTCCAAGCCTTCCTCCGCCATCTGCTTGGTTTCTTTTGCTCTTTGTGTGTCTTTCAGCGTATCATCATACCATCTTCCAAGGCTCTTGACTGGTTCTTCTGTGACTGTTGGAATGGCCTGGTTGGCAACACTGAAGACCACATATCCGGCCACTTTTCCTTTCCTCAGTGAGAGACTCCGTGATTTCTTTGGCTTGAACTTCATTCTGGATGAGGCAACTATGTCGTCCAGCCTCTCCAGCACATGACGTGTCTCGTCTTCTCTGGATGAAATCACTGTAGTGTCATCCATGAAGGCCTTGAGAGGAGGCATCTTGTATCCATCGCCAAGGTCTGTTTGTCTCGCGTTGTTTGTTGCTGCTTTCAAGATGAGTTCCATTGCCAGCACGAACAGTATTGGGGAAATTGCACAGCCCATTGCAATACCCACTTCCAAGTTGATCCAGTCTGTTGTGTACTCCTTGGTAGAGAACCGCATTGAGAAGCCATTGAAGTACTTCTTGAGCATGTCGCGGATGTTCTTTGGCACATGGTACATCTCAAGAGCCAACTGTATCATCTCATGGGGCACAGATCCATATGCGTTTGCCAGATCAAGCCACACTACGTCCAGGTCTCTCTTTTCTGTTTTTGCTTTTTGGATTGCGTCCCAGATCATTGTGGCGTGTTCTACACAGCCAGCCACGCCTGGGATGCCACCTTTCTGGACTGACACATCCAAGTACTTGTTTTCCATCAGGTACTTGGTCAGCCTTGCTGCCATGACAGAGAAGAAGATTTTCCCTTCGACGTTCAGTAGTGATATTGGCCTGAACTGGCTGATGTCACTTGAGTTTTGCTCTTTGGGGATGTACACACCATCTGCCGTCATCCACTGGCCGCTGATCTTCTGGTTTCTCCAAGCCGATCGCAGCAGCCTGTGGAGCCACTCCAGCACCTTGGGACATTTCTTGTAAAGCTGGTAAGGTATTCCGTTTGGCCCTGGTGATGATTTGGCTCTGGCTTTGTCGACCACCTTCTTGATTTCCGCCAACGTTGGAGGCTTGCCTCCAACTGTTCCTCAGGGTTGGTTGGCCACACCAGACCTTGAATGTCGAGTGGTGCTTTGCTCTGTGGGTCAGAGTATGTTTTCCTCAGATGCTGCTCAAGAACTCCTTTGTCCACACTTAGGGTCCCAGATTTTGGCTGCTCAAACAGTGTTCTGGCAAACTGGAAGGGGTCTCTGAAGAAGCGCTCTTGTGTCTTCTTCTTTTTGCTCTTCCTCTTTCTCACAGATTCCGCTTTGCTGAGGGCGCTGTGTTTTTCTTTCAGGTCTTTCCACAGTTTTTCCAAGCCTTGTTTTTCAGCTGGCAGTGCGGTCTTCATTTGCATCTTGAGGTTTTTCTTTTGGACCCTGATCTTGTCCATCTTTTCTTGGCGTCTGGATTTCTTTGGAGGTGTTTTCTCTTTGGGTAGTTTTGCTCCATAGGCGTCTCTACATGTGGCATACACAATGTCCCCATATGTGGCTAGTTTGTGTTCCAGGGTGCTTTTCCCTATCAGTGCATCGAGTCTTTGGACGATTTTTGCATCCAGTTTCTCCCAATCTTCAGTTTCGTTTGCTCGTGGCAGGTTGAGTTTCAGGTGCCTGGCATCGAGGGCCTGTGCAAATTCCTCATCCGAACCAACAGCGTGGATGTCCTTGGCACTGTGGTTTAAATCCTGGCCTTGGTCTTCCGACGTCTTATCTGCTGATGCAGTGCGCTGCTGCTCATTCAGATGAGTCTTCACACATCCCATCTTTGTTCTGTGGATCTTCATGCCACGGGTGGTAGCGAAACGCTTTCCACAGACACATAGATATTCCATTTGGTCCATGTTCATAGTCCGTTTGGGATTTGCAGTCATGATTGGTTGAGCACCGATGGATTCATCATTCTCTCCCCCTTTCGGTGAATCCTGGGAGCATCTTTTCCTTTTATTCTTAGTAGCCACATGTTTAAGGCAAAGTGGGGAGCCAGCCCACAGAGCCCTTGGTTCTGGTCTTTCCCAGTGTCCTCCGGTCTTTCCCGGACGTCCTCCGGCCTATTCCCGGAAGTCAATGGTTTACCCATGCATCAGTAGAAAGAAACTCGTGGAGAGCGTGGCAGCAGAGAGTCCTCAGAAGAGAAGCCCCCTTCAAGCAAGTGTTTCGGCCCTTATCTCCTGACACTCTAGGGGGGTTGGGCCACACCCGGTTCATGACTCCGGATGTCCCTCTGCTGCCCCTTTTTTTTTCCCATCTTGGGACGAGCCATGGCTGGGATTCGAACCCATGACCCTCTGGACATGCTCACTTTCCACTTAATGACTCGCGCTTTAACCACTGAGCCACAGGGACACCTGATATTTGTAGGGAAATTAAGCCTTATGAAGTTCACTTTTGTTCCTCCTTGACCAGATCCAGCTTGAACACCTCTCTGCCGCTTCTGCCATTGCTTTCAGGGCTCTGGTTTTTTCCTTCCCTGCAACTGAGAGCTGTTTCATGAGGCTGTATGCAGACGTTCCTACAAACCCCCTAGCTCCAATTTCTGCAGTGAGGACTTTGACCTGATAGCCTTCTCTCCTCAGGCTGTTTGCCAGATCAGCATACTTTTCACTCTTGTAGATTTGAGCTGCCTCCATTCTGTTCTCATATGGCACCGTGAGCTCGATCATGATCAGCTGCTTGGTTGACTTAGAGAGGACTACTATGTCTGGTCTCATGCCACTCTTGCTGATGATCTCTGGGTGACTCTTCCATTCTGGGAGGTCTGCAGTGCACTCCCAGTCATCTGCCCCGTCCAGCAGACTCTGCCTGCATGTTTCGAGTGGCACTGTTGTTCTTGGCCATGATTTGCTGCCTCCTGCCGTGAAGAATGTTGCGGGTGCTTTTGGAGTCCTGATTTTCCCTTTTGTGGTGTTGGTACTAGCCCAGACTACTTGTACAATCTCTTTGAGCACTTGGTTGTGCCTCCATGTGTACCTTCCTTGAGCCAGGGCTACTTTACACGAGCTTAGGACATGCTCCACTGTTTGTTTTTCATGGCAGAGGGGGCATGCAGGATCGTCTGTTTTCCCCCACTTCACCAGGTTTGCATTTGAGGGCAGAAGGTCATATGCAGATCTGAGAATGAAGCTGATCCTGAGAGGGGCCATGCGCCAAATGTCATTCCAAGTGAGACTTCTTTGGAGTGCATTCTCCCACGTTGTCCATTGCCCTTGCTGGCTCTGCTGGACTGCTTTTTGGAGTCTTTTTTGGTCTTCTTCTTTTCTCATCTCCTGAATCATCATGTCTCTTTTGGCTTTTCCTTTGGCCTTTGACCACCATTCAGTTTTGGTCACCCCCAGTCCTTGTCTGTTGGTCTGTGTGTGTCCTGTTATTTCTCTGATCTTGAGACTTTCTTTTGCAGAATCCATCGCCTCTTGAACTTTCCATTTTCTGCCTGTCTTCAGCTGGGGCTTGATTGCTTCTACCACCTTGTCTCCTGAGTCCTCCAGCATGCTTTGAAGTCTGATCTTCCCTGCTTTGTATTCCTCCAGGATGGATTTCAGTGGTAGTTTCAGCTTTGCTTGGCGACAGTACAGCGCTATGTCAGTCAGACAGGGTGGGACACCAAGCCATTTCCTTGTGAACTTGTTGATTTTGGCTTCCATTGCCTCCACTGTGCTGGTGCAAATGTCGTATATCATCAGAGGCCATAGGAGCTTTGGTATCAGCTTTTCTTTCAGGGCATCATTTTCCTTCTGTAGATTGAAGATATCCGACCGTAACCTCTCGAATTGGTCTGAAATTTGCCTTGACAGATTTGATTCACTACTTATTATCTTATTTTTATCTTTATATATGATTTTGTAATGACCATACTTTTCATGGGTATTTTTTCATGTGAAAATGTCATTGATCTTTCTTTAGCAATACCACATACTGTTTATGATTTTGTATATCATTTGTTGTGTTTTCATGTTGTCAATATCTTTATTTAATAAAAACAAAAGAAAAAAATGTTCCACATTAAACAGTTTAGTACAAAAAAGAATTTCAGTTTCTCCAAACTAAAAAACATTGGGGGGTGCTTAACTTTTTTCTTTGTGTATAAATATTTTTGTTCAAATGACCACTTCCTAAAGTGTTTTCGCTTTAGAAAACAGCTGGGTTGAGAAGGTTAAAATGTCCGACACTTTTCATGATTCACTGAACGCTCTTGCTCTTCTATTTTACCATTAAAAAATTTTGTTTTGGGCCCTCTTACGGTTTTTCTTGACGAGGTTATTCAAATTCTTGCTTAACTGATGAATACAAAGCGCATTGGCGCTATTTCGAATGATGCAGTACTTCACATGATTATGTTACGCTGGAGGCACGTTTGGCAGTAAAAAATGAACGACAAACGAGATGCACGCTTCTTCCAAACCTGTCAAGATTTCTCCAAAAAGTGACATCTGTGACAAGAGTCGGGGAAACGAAGCACTTCTGTTATTCGTGCTCTCCTCTGAAAACAGACAAACAACAAAAAAACAAAACCCTAAAAACAAGAAACAATTACAACGACAAATAAACTAATGAAACAACAGCAACACAGACATACAAAAGAAAACCCTCAAATGAAAGGCAAAGAAAATTCAACGCTTCTCCCCTTAGGAGGGATGTACAGCAGGTACGGTCCACATTTTACTTTTTTGACCACACAATTTTGGCTGCAAAAACAAAAATCAGAAATAAACAATCAGCATCATATTTAAACGACGTTCATAATGGAGGTCTCTAGACGATGATTCATAAACTTTGGGTAACGGGGGTCCAACGTCATTCGTCAGAGAACGTTGTAACCTCAAGCCTACCCAGTGTTCTTGAGTTTATCCTGTCCTCCAATGACCTCATCTGTAACACCTGAATTTAAGGTTACCATGAGTCTTCAATGTCCGTGAGTGACCGCAAGGTTATGATGTGACCTCCAGATTACCAAGTGTCCTCACCTGACCGCAACGTTACCAAGTGACCTCAAGATTACCGAGTGTATTTTAGAGACCACAAGGTTACCAAACGCCCTCAAGTCATCAAAAGTGTCTCAACGACTACCAGGCGTCTTCACGGTAACCAAACGTACAACTCACCGTGATCGGGTGTTCTCAAGAAGATTAAGTGACTTCAAGGTCACCAAGCGTTCTTACATAGCATCAAACTACGAACTGTCTTCATGGTTACCTAATATACTGCAATGACTGCAAGGTTACCGAGTGTTCTGCAATGACTGCAAGGTCACCAAGTGTTCTGCAATGACTGCAATTTTACCAAGTGTTCTGCAATGACTGCAAGGCTACCGAGTGTTCCACAACGACTGCAAGGTTACCATGTGTCATCACGGTTACCAAGTATTTTGTAATGTCTGTAAGGTTAACAGGTGTCTTCATGGTTACCAAATGTTCTGCAGTGACTGCAGAGTCAACAAGAGTTTTCAAGGTTACCAATTATTTTGTAATGACAGCAAGGTTACTACAAGATGTGCAATGACTGTAAGGTTACCAAGTGTTCTGCAATGACTGCAATGTTACCAAGTGTTCTGCAATGACTGCAAGGTCACAAGTGTTCTGCAATGACTGCAAGGTCACCAAGTGTTCTGCAATGACTGCAAGGTCACAAGTGTTCTGCAATGACTGCAAGGTCACCAAGTGTCCTGAAATGACTGCAAGGTCACCAAGTGTTCTGCAATGACTGCAAGGTCACCAAGTGTTCTGCAATTACGCAAGGTCACCAAATGTTCTGCAATAACTGCAAGGTCACCAAGAGTTTTCAAGGTCTCCAAGTGTTCTGCAATGACTCCAAGGTCACCAAGAGTTTTCAAGGTCACCAAGTGTTCTGCAATGACTGCAAGGTTACCAAGTGCCTTTAAGATTACAGAGTGCTTCGCAATGACAGCAAGGTTGCTCAATGTCTTTGAGGTGACCAAGTCTTCCGCAACGACATCAAAGTTGCCTAGTGTTATGTACGACTGCAAAGTTACCAAGTGTTCTGCAATGACTGCAAATTTGCCTAGTGTCCTGCAATGACTGCAAGGTTACCAAGTGTTCTGCAATGACTGCAAGGTTACCAAATGTTCCACAATGACTGCAAAGTTACCAAGTGTTCTGCAGTGACTGCAAAGTTACCAAGTGTCTGCAAGGTTACCAAGCCTCTTCAAATATACCAACTGATTTTAAGGCTCCAGGTGTCCCAGAGGTCATCGCTGTCCACTCTTCAGTGAATACCTCATGGTCACCAAGTGTCCTCAAGTTTGAATGATGACCTTAAGGTCACCAAAAGTTCTCCAGGTTACCAAATGTTCAAAGAGATTACCAAATATCCTCAAGGTTACCAAATGTCCCCAGCGATATCTGGTGTCGTCAAGGTTACCAAATGTCCTCAGGGTTACCAAATAACCTCAAGGTTACTAGATGACGTCAAGGTCACCAAATGTCCTCAAGGTTACCAAATGTCCTCAAGGTTACCAAATGTCATCAAGGTAACCAAATGTCCTCAAGGTTACCAAATGTCCACAAGGGTTACCATATGTCCTCGAAGTTACCTAATGTCTTCAAGTTGACCAAATGTCCTAAGGGTTATTCGGTAGGTCACCAAATGTCCTCAAAGTTACCATGTTACCTCAAGGCAATGTGTCCTTATAGTCACCAAGCTTCCTAGCAATCGTGTGTCCCAAAAGTCACTAAGAGTCATCAATGTGATGCGTTCTCAAGGTTACCAATTGTCCTTGAGGTTACTAAATGACCTCAAGAGTCTAAAGATGCTGAAACAAACATCTCTCAAACCATCACCACCCCAGCACCCCCCCCCCCCCCCCCCCCCCCCAAAAAAAAAAAAAAAAAAGAAGAGGAAAAAAGAAAAAGGCAAAAAAAAAAGGAAGGAAAGAAACGGAAGAACGAGACAAGAGTCTTGATATGTTTTCAATGATGTTCAGGAATACGATTCTTCAACTTTTATCCACGAAGATGGCACGACTCGACATAATGGAAAAAAAGTGTGTGTGTGTGTGTGTGTGTGTGTGTGTGTGTGTGTGTGTGTGTGTGTGTGTGTGTGTGTGTGTGTGTGCGTGCGTGCGTGCGTGTGTCTGCGCGCGTGTGATAAGGGTGGGAATGGAGGGACAGATATGGGTGTTTGGAGTCTGGATGGCAAGGGGTGAGGTGGTGAGGGTCGGTGCTTTTTAGATAAAAAAAAATCCACCTGTGAACAACATCACTGCTCCAGTCAACCACACCAACGTTTCACCGAGATAGCGTCCTCAATGTTTCACCACAAAAGCGGGATTATGAAGAAGATATGACTCCCTGACGTGATCTGTCTTTGACGTCAGTTTCCTGCCGAGCTGTTGCGCCGCTGACGTCGCATTGGCGGCGGTGGAGGAGCTTCCCGAGCACCCGACCCCGAGGTTCCTCGCTGGTTGACGACATACACCTCCGAGCGGCCCCCCTCCCCTGTCCCGGCCCCAGCACGTCAAATCACGCGGGCATCACACCCTTTCTGAAGCAAAGGTCCACCAGCCACGACACGCCAGTCAGGCAGAGCATGGAGGCCAGGAAGGCGATTCCCCAGATCGGAAACACCTGAGTTCCGGCCTCCTCGTCGTAGTGCGGGTAGTGGATCACCGCTGGCAGACCCACTGTCGGCTCTCCGGCCCCGACCCGCAGCACCACGCCGACCCGGAAGGCCGTCAGGGCGATGTACGCGTTGGTGTGAAGGAAGAGGGAAGGGGGAGGGGGAGGGGCACCCAATGGCTGAAAACTAGCCGTTTTCTTTTTTGATCCCTAGATTAAGATAACGTTTCTGGAACATACTGAAGGTGAGTGGATTTTGAATGGAAAGAGGTTGACTAAGAAACTGAACTGTTTACTCTCGTTAGTTTCAAAGTTGACTGCAGGGGGTAATTGAAACAAACTTAAAAGAAAAAAAAAAATACTATTCCACTGGACGAAAGGGACAAACAAATTTCAAGGCAAAACACGATGCGTTTCGACCTCTTTGGTCTTCTTCAGGCAAGATAAACAATATTCAGGACGATGAAAACAAAGAACGAGTTTCAAAATGGAGTGACTGACGGCGGAGAACGAAGCAAAATGTAGAAAGAGAGGGTGTTAGTTACCGCCAATGACATTGACAAACAAAGCACATGACAAGACACGATGCATTTCAACACTTGGGTCTTCTTCAGGCGAAAAAATAAATCACATTTAACATTTAAGACAGTACAAACAAAGAACGAAAATGACTCATCTGTTGTTAGTCCATGTGGTGGAACAAGTGTGCGGTTACTCGCCTGTCCTTCCAATCTCCGTTCCCTCGCCACATCTCCACGTGTACACACACTTTGTACATCTGTCGGTCTGCTTTTCATATTCTTACTGCGCCCACGTACTCTTTCTCACGTAACTCTAATTTTCCCTCCCATCTCTCTCTCTCTCACACACACACACACACACACACACACACACACACACACACACACACACACACACACACACGCACACACACACACACATACACGCACACACACACAGCACGCACGCACTCACGCACGCACGCACGCTCACGCACGCACCACCACCACCACCACACACACACACACACACACACACACACACACACACACACACACAGAGTCCAATTACCCATTTATTCAAAGCAGATGTGTCGCATTTTCATCACCGACAGAATGCGGTATAATCTATGTAAGGTCATCATACGGCAACCTACCAGAGGAGACACTGCATTGCTGCCGAGCCACTTCAAAAGTAATCATGGTGCCCCCCCCCCCCCCCCTACCGATGACTATACCACTCGGAAATATACACGGTTGTCGTTATCATGGTTTTGATACCCCATATCTGTGTACACCTTGTAAACTTATGTGCAATGTCTGTCACTTGGACACAACCCGTCACATCATCCCTTCCCTCCCTATCCCCAGGTGTAACATCACTGCCAGGGTCTTTCCGAGGAGACGTTGCCATCAACTGAGATCCCGTGTGTAGCACGCCATTAGCGCACGTAAACGAACCCAAGGCAATTGGGGAGCTGCCCCGAAAAAAATATGGTAAACAATTCACAGCGATAAGTCAACATCGTTATATGCAGACAGTAAAAGAACAGCAACAAAAAAAACCCCTAAGAAACACAACACAACACAACAAACAAACAAGCAAAAGCGATTGACGCTGTTCTCCGCCCATGTAGTCTTCCAAATGTACACAGACATCTCTTCTAACAGTGAAGTGATAACATACAGTGCCAAAAATCTTAATTAGAGGATTTTTTTTAATTGAACAGCCAAACACTCATCCTATGGATGTCTATTGTGTCCCTTTTGTCATTTTCCCCTGTCAAAAGCACTGCTTTAGAGACGGTTATATTTGTGATGATCAGATTGGGAAAACGAAGTCAGTCAACTGGTGTCCGGGCTGAACTCACCCAGACTGTTGGTAAAGGAACATACAGTCCACTCACCTTGGGTCTCAGGGTAGCCCTGTACACGTTGTGCGTAAACATGGAGGATGACCCGAGGACAGAACTGTCCACAGACGACATGACGGCCGCCGACACTGCTCCTAGACCTGGACAGTGGTACACCATGTAATGTAATGTAATGTTATGTTATGTAATGTAATGTAGTGTATGAGCAAGCATGGAGCATGAGCCAAGGACGGAACTGTCCACAGACGACATGACGGCCGGCGACACTGCTGCTAGACCTGGACAGTAATGTAATAGAATGTAATGTAATGTAATGTAATGTAATGTAGCATAATGTAATGCAATGTGTGAGCGAACATGGAGGATGACCCAAGGACGGAACTGTCCACAGCCGCCGTCACTGCTCCTAGACCTGGACAGTGGTACACCATGTAATGTAATGTAATGTAATGTAATGTAATGTAACATAATGGAATGGAATGGAATGTGTAAATGAGCCTGGAGAACGACCCAAGCTCTATTTACGTGCGACATGACAGCTGCAGACACTTCTCCCAGATGGGAAAACCACACACCATGCAATGTAATGTAATGTAATGTAATGTAATGTAATGTAATGTAATGTAATATATCATAATGCAATGCAATGTAGTGTAATATACTGTGATATTTGAGTGAACATGGAGAATGACCAAAGCACTTTTTAAAGACGACATGACGGTTTTTGACACTGCTTCTAAACCAGGAAAACACATCATGTAACATAACGTAACATGATGTAACGTAACGTAACGTAACGTACGGTAACGTAACGCAATGTAATTTAGTCTAAAGACGACTTGACGGCGGCTGATACTGCTTTAAGGCCAGGGAAAACACATCATGTAACGTAACGTAACATAATGTAACATAACGTAACGCACGGTAACGTAACGCAATGTAACAGTCTAAAGACGACTTGACAGCAGCTGATACTGCTTTAAGGCCAGGGAAAACATACCATGTAACGTAACGTAACATCACATAAGGTTACGAAACGTGACGTGACGTGACGTGTGATGATCATGGAGAATATCCCAGCACTTTCTAAAGCGACATGACAGCTGCTGACACTGCTCCCAGGTCAGGAAAACACACAGCGTAATTTGATGTGATGTGATGTGATGTGATGTGATGTGATGTGATGTGATGTGATGTGATGATTGATTGAACACAGGAATAGAATGGCCCAAGCAGCTCTAAAGACGACATGATGCTGCTGAGACTGCTCCAAGACCAAGAAAAGAACAACCTTGTAATGTAATGTAATGTAATGTAATGTATCAGTGAACACTGAGAATGACTCAAGCTCTATCTGAAGATGGCATGACGGCTGCTGATATTGTTTTCCGATACGGACAACATAACATTTATTGTGCTGTACTGTACTGTACTGTACTGTACTGTACCGTACTGTACTGCATTGTATTATACGATACTGTACTGTACTGTGCTGTATTGTACTGCATTGTATTATACGAGACTGTACTGTACTATGCTGTGCTGTACTGTACTATGCTGTACTGTACTGTACTGTGCTGTACTGTACGCATTGTATTATACGGTACAGTACTGTACTGTGCGTGCTGTACTGTGTGAGCGATCACTGATGATGACCAAGCACAGAACTATCTACAGACATCACACGGCTGCCGACACTGCTCCTATACCTGGACAGTAGTGTAGTGTAATGTGATGTGATTGCAATGCGATGTAATGTGATGTGCTATGATATGCAACAATGTGATGTTATGTCATATGATGCAATATAATGTGTAAGTGAACAGAGACGTGGAACCAGGAGCACCAATGTCTACACAGGTGGAAAACGGTGACTGTTGATGTTATGAGAAAAAGACACGAAACATAACGCCCCCCCCCCCCCAAAAAAAAAAAAAAAAAAAAAAAAAAAAAAAAACAAAAAACAAACAACAAAAAGTTACAACAAACAAAACAACAACAAGAAACAAACAAAAACACAAACAAACAAAAACAACGCGCTTCAATGACAAGGGGTATGTCATGCCTGTATTATCTCTTTCATGTGGGACATCCGACACCGAAGCTGAAAGAAGGCAATCCGTCTTGTTGATGAAAAACATCCCCATAAGGATTGGTTTTGCCTGATCTGACATCCATTGATTGTTTCATGGAACTTCTTTCATTGATGCACCCTCCTTTCTTCCACCCTAGTCTGCTCCTCAGCCCCAGCGTTTTAAAGCGCAAAATCCAATATCACTAAGAGCAACAGCGAACAAATGAAAACAATACATGTCTGAATGTGTAGTGTACTGTGAAACAATGCAGTGCAATGCAGCTTCTAAAGTTTAACTCGTCACTAGAGAGGCAATAAATTACGGAAGGACACAGTGATATGATATTCGTTTATTTATTAGTAAAAAACGCCACACACACAGTGCGCACGTGCACGCACTACACACACACACACACACACACACACACCACACACACACACACACACACACACACACACACACACACACACACACACACACACACACACACACACACACACACACACACACACACACACACACACACCACACACACACCACACACTTACACGCGCAGGCGAGCTTGCACATAAGGATCAAATGATATGTAGGTGCGTTTGATTATTTGCAAAACACAGACTCACAAAGATTCCTACACAAGACAACACTCAGTAAAAATCATACTGACATCACAAACCACATAATCAGATCGAACTGATAACGGACACAACACAATCAGTCACACTAACACCACACATCAAACACTCAAATCAAACCTATGACAGACACCACCTCAGGTGTGAATTGCTTCAAAGTCAGGGGTAACACCATACTGCTCTGATTGGCCGTGACGGGATCAAGGCCAGAGGTCAGGCTGCAATTCGACCAATCTGGGGACAGAATGACACAAACAAACATTCAAGTCCTGGACAGTCAACGCTCATTTTCCTTTACAGATCGTCGTTGAACGATCAGGCAACAGGTGACCAGAATTGGATGACATTTAGGACACACGTTTTAGCAGCTGGAGGATGAGTTGACAAGACAGAACCTCCGAGTTGTATCGGTCATCCAACAGGGCTTTAGTTTGTTTGTTTGTTTTTTACTTAATCAAGATTTATAGTTTGTATCTTGAGAATGACGGCTTTCAACAATTCTGAATGTAGATGAATTATGAACGTAGCTGTAGTAGAGCTGACGATGGGGAAGGAGAGCCGAAGAAAATAAATGTAGAAAGAAAATGACAAGGACAGAGGGAGAGAGAGAGAGAGAGAGAGAGAGAGAGAGAGAGAGAGAGAGAGAGAGAGAGAGACAGACAGACAGACAGACAGACAGACAGACAGACAGACAGACACAGACAGGGGGTGGGTGGGGGTGGGGGTGCGAAAGAAGATGAAGATGAAGGAAACGGAGGAGGGAGTAGAGGAAACAAAGAAAAAAAGCTGAACTAGTAGGAGAGAGAGAGGGGGGAGAAAAAGAAGGAGAAGAAGATGAAGGAGAAGTATTATTATTATTATTATTATTATTATTTATTATTATTATTATTATTATATTTTATTTATCAGTAGTAGTAGTAGTAGAAGTTGAAGTAGAAGAAGAAGAAACAGGAGGAGGAGCAGGAGGATGAGGAGGTCTCCAGGTCAGCAACTGTGTTGCACGTACACACGAACAACACACACACACACACACACACACACACCACACACACACACACAGCACACACACACGCACACGCACACACAACACACACACACACACACACACACACACACATGGGAGGGTTCCACAAGCCGTGGTGATCTTGTTCTGGTGCCACTGTTCTACCAAAAATAATGTGTTCAAGAAGGTAGCCCATTCTGAGTTTCCACATCCCTTTTTAGTGCCGAAGTATAATTAAACACGATCTGCTAGAGAAGATACTCCCCCCCCACAACTGTGTTAACAGAAGTGCAGAATGGTTCACGTGTCGATGAAACTAGCACGTTACAGAAGATACCCCTCCAAACTGTTCTCATTGAACGGCTCTAGTGTTTATGTATGGTCGGAGAACATGTCTCTTGAAAGTGCGTACGGGGCAGGCAATCTTCTTGCGCAGAGTGTAGTGCACTGAGCAATACGTGCTAGGCAACAGATAGGAGACACCTCGTTCTCAACGAGTCTTTGACCCAAAGTCAGGCTGAATGCTCAAGTTTTGCTGTTGTCAGAACCCAAAGATAGAATTCATTGACGACGAACTGATGCAGATCCTCTGTTTTCATCTGTTACAGGGCATTAAAGGCAATCCGACTGGTCGACACGGACACATCGGGTCTCTAAGAGCAGCAAACTGTTTGGACATATTAGGGTGCCGACTCATGCAAGGATTTATGCAGTTGCTTTTCTCTTAGAGGAACAGAGATGTGACAAGAGAGAAAGGTGAGACAGAGACACTTATTAGAGGTGGTGATGAAGGGGATAGAGACAGATTAAAAAAAAACAGAATAGGGAAAGAATGACAGAGAGAGAGAACGAACGATCGAACGAAATGTTATTTTATCAGGGTAATGAGATAAGCAAGTTGCACATGCTTTTTTCCACCCAGCCCTGGAGAGAGAGAGAGAGAGAGAGAGAGAGAGAGAGAGAGAGAGAGAGAGAGAGAGAGAGAGAGAGAGAGAGGAGAGATGGGAAAGGTGAGGAGAGGGAGATATCGAATCAACTAATGACAGTAGTCATTCAGATTTCCTATATTAATCCTACCCGACCTACATTTGTTCCAAGTTTCCACCAGAACACACACATTCAAAAAGGACTAAGTTGGTTGATAACACCACGCCTGACTTTGCTTTGATAAACCAGACGACTACGGAAGATCCGACCATCTATTCGGTTAACAACGGGGTCTTAGAATAAATGGATATGCAAGAAATATTCTCTATTCTGCACTGCCGCCGAGTCATTTCAATGAACACAACCGAAGTGACTCGGCGGCAGTGCAGTGTCTCCTCCGGTGGGTTGCCTCTTGACGACTTGATATTGACTGCTCCCTGTGGATTACTGGTACCGGGGCTGTAGCAGGCCGGGCTGTAGCTGTGGACGGGGGTTCGGAATGAGCGGTGTGAGTGCAGTGCCTTTGAGATTGCACAGGAGGTTGGACAACAAAAAGAATTAAAATAGGGGAAAAAAAAGAAAAAAATAGAAAAAAAAAAAAAAAATTAATCTCCTAGTGGCAGGATTTTGGGAGGCGGACTTGTGAGCCTGTACCTACCAGCCACGGTGGAGTAGGCCCCCACAAGAAAAGGCGGCACGGCGAAAAGCAGAGACCCGAACCCGGCCACCACAGGGAAGCACTGGGCCTCCCGGCTGCTCCGAACTGACAGCACCTGCTGAAAGTAAGACTGCCACGGTATGGTGCCCAGGATCTGCACACACACGCAGACTTAGACAGACAGACAGACAGACAGACAGACAGACAGACACACACACACACACACACACACACACACACACACACACACACACACACACACACAAACAATGCGTGTGATGGGGGTGTATTGCTGCGCTGTGTTCTTTGTGTTGTGTTGCACTACATTGTGTTGCACTGTGTTGTGTTGCACTGTATAGTGTTGTACTGTGTTGTATTGCACTGTATAGTGTTGTACTGTATTGTGTTGCACTGTATTGTGTTGCACTGTATTGTGTTGCACTGTATAGTGTTGCATTGTATAGTGTTGCACTGTATTGTGTTGTACTGTATTGTGTTGTACAACGCACATTAAATTAAATCATACCATATACATCACATTAACATAAAGTTTTACGTTTCCCATGTGCATCAATGTAATATGGCACACAACATCATCCATCTGAATTAAGGTAATGTGACATGCTACATTGTCAATGCACATCAAGACAGTGTCGTACTACACGATCCCTGAACATCAAGGTCATACATACCACACTATCAGTGCACATGAAAATAATACGTCACGCTGAGCCCTATTGGTTTGACAGACGAGTATGTGAGCAGTTCATGGGCTAGAATGTGTCCTGTGGGAATGGAAGCCTGTCTTTAAGGCACATGGTCGGCCCAAGACATTGCAGAGAGGGAGGAAGGATTTCAGCTAGGTGAGGGGTGGGGGTGGTGGGGGATGGCGGTTGGAGACCCTACCTCCTCCTGTTTCTCTTTACCCGAATGGCACCGCCTTTGTTCATCCCTAAAATCTTTGTGCTTTGACAGCCCGGAAGTCTCCAGCAAGGGTCTATCAAGAACAGTGTGTTCTCAGTTTAGTGTGCCCACACTGCAACTCCGCCAGGAGACCCTTTTTGGGAATCATGCCGGTCCCCAGCCCAGATAAAGGAGGAGGGTTGGGCGTGGGGCCAGCTACCCTACCCTGTAAAACAAACCACAGCTACAAAAACGCCAACCAAAGATCAAATCGACACCTCAACCCTGGGAAGGGATGGGTCTTCGACAAGATGTATGTGGTGAAAGCCTGAAATCTCAGGAAGCCACAAGGCCGACAGCCTTTCTTTCAACCAGGGCAGCCAACATCGGAACATGGAACATCAGGACCATGTATGAGACAGGAAAGACATTCCAAGTAGCGTCAGAGGTGAAGAACTACAATCTAACCCTGCTTGGTGTCAGTGAAACCCGCTGGACACAGTCTGGACAGAAACGACTGACTTAGGGAGAGATGCTGCTATACACAGGACATGACGAGGACGGGACAATGCCCCCCATACTCAAGGAGTCGCATTGATGTTGTCTAAAACAGCCCAGAGAGCGCGTATTGGGTGGTGAGCTCATGGCCCAAGATTCATCACAGCATCCTTCAGAACCAAGAAGAAGAAGATCCACATGAATGTAATACGGTGCAATGCTCCTATAAATGACAGTGAGGAAACTGACAAGGACCAGTTCTACGATAGGCTGCAGTCCATTATAGAAAAGTACCCACAGAGAGATATCACCATCCTGATGGGGGACTTTAGCACCAAGATCGGAAAGGACGACACTGGGTATGCGACCATCATGGGAAGCCATGGACTGGGGGACATGAAAGAGAACGG
Organism: Conus canariensis; assembly: GCA_033310375.1. Taxonomy (NCBI): domain Eukaryota; kingdom Metazoa; phylum Mollusca; class Gastropoda; order Neogastropoda; family Conidae; genus Conus; species Conus canariensis. Next base: position 10,174 of record JAMYXO010000599.1, on the reverse strand, counting down.
TGAACGACTGGCAGACCTATGTGCACTCAACAACTTTGTCAACGGTGGCGGCGTTTTTCCCCCACAAGAACATCCACAAGGCCACCTGGGTTTCACCAGAGCACACAACAGAAAACCACATTGACCACATCTGCATCAATAAGAAATTCAGAAGATCCATGCAGGATGTGAGGGCAAAGAGAGGAGCAGACGTGGCTTCAGACCACCACCTCGTTGTGGCCAGGCTTCAGTTGAAGTTAATGAGGAATTGGATGACGGCACATGCAGTACGACACAAAGTACAACACAGCTCTACTGAAAGATACCAACAAGATCCAAGAATATAGAACAACTCTAGGCAACAAGTTTCAAGTACTGCAAGAACCACTGGAAGAGGAAGACGGTACACTAGAGGACAAGTGGAAGGAGATCAAGGAGGCAGTAACATCAACATGCCAGGAAGTGCTTGGACACAATAAGCACCGACACAAGGAATGAATCTCGGCAGTCAGCCTACGCAAGATCCAACAGAGGAAAGAGAAGAAAGCGGCAATCAGCAACAGCCAAACAAGAGCAGAGAAGGCCAAAGCAGAAGCAGAACACACTGAAGCAAACAAACAAGCAAAGAAGAGCATCAGAACAGACAAGAGGAAATATGTAGATGACCTAGTAACAGAAGCCGAACAAGCAGCAAAACAGGGAAACATGAAAGGACTGTACGACACCAGAAGAAGCTGGCAGGGAAGTACAGGAGACCAGAACGACCAATAAAAGACGGAGAGGGAAGGCAACTCACAGGAGAAGAGCAACAGAAGAACAGATGGGTTGAGCACTTCGAAGAGCTTTTGAACAGACCATCGCCAGAGAACCCTCCAGACATCGAAGTGGCTGACTCAGACCTGCCCATAGACTGCGGGGCACCAACCAAAGAAGAAATTGGGAAGGCCATCAAACAGTTGAAGAACGGAAAGGTGGCAGGACCTGACAACATCCCCGCACAGGCGCTGAAGAGAGACATAGAGACCACAGTAGAGATGCTTTGGCCTCTCTTCAAGAAGATCTGGGAAGAGGAACAAGTGCCAGCAGACTGGAAGGAGGGATACCTTATCAAGATTCCCAAGAAAAGCGACCTTAGCAACTGCGTGAACTACAGAGGAATCACACTGCTGTCAGTGCCAGGAAAGGTTTTCAACAGAATCATTTTGAACAGCTTAAAGGATCCCGTTGATGCTCAGCTCCGCGACCAGCAGGCTGCCTTTCGCAAGGATCGATCCTGCACAGACCAGATCGCAACGCTTCGCATTATTGTTGAGCAATCGAACGAGTGGAACTCATCCCTGCATGTCAACTTTATCGACTACGAGAAAGCCTTCGACAGCGTAGACCAAGACACCCTGTGGAAGCTTCTCCGACATTACGGTGTGCCGGCCAAGATCACCACTATCATCTGAAACTCGTACGAGGCTCTGACCTATAGAGTCATCCATGGAGGGCAGCTCACGAAGGCATTCGAAGTGAGGACTGGCGTCAGACAAGGTTGCCTGTTTCACCATTTCTATTTCAACTGGCAATCGACCGGATCATGAAGACCTCAACAGCTCACAGAACACATGGGATCCAGTGGACACCCCGGACGCAGCTTGACGATTTGGACTTTGCCGACGACCTGGCACTACTTTCGCACACTCTACATCAGATGCAAGAGAAGACAAGCAACGTAGCAGCCACATCAGCACAAGCAGGGCTCAACATCCATAAAGGAAAGAGCAAGATTCTCAAGGCCAGCACTGTCAGCACCAACTCGATCATGCTGGACAGCGAGATGCTAGAGGAAGTAGAAGCCTTCACCTACCTGGATAGTGTCATCGACAAGCAGGAGGGCACAGACGCCGACGTCAGAGCAAGGATCAGAAAGGCCATGGCAGCGTTCGTACAGCTACGGAACATCTGGAGCTCCAAGGAACTGTCAGTCAACACCAAAGTCAGGCTCTTCAACACCAACATCAAAGCAGTTCTATTGTACGGAGCGGAAACCTGGAGAACTACAGTTGGCACCACCAAGAAAGTGCAGGTGTTCATCAACAACTGCCTGCGCAAGATTCTCCGCATCTGATGGCCAGACACCATCAACAACAACGAGCTCTGGGAGATAACAAACCAGCTGAGTAATGGCGGTGGGCCTTTATATAACAGGTTAGTGTTTATATTGTTGTTTTCAAGTTAATGTTTTGTAATTTGTCATTCATGTTTGCCGTGTATGTGATATGTGGTGTGCTTGTGATTGAGACCGAAACTGGGTCAAATTTGTTTTTACTGTGCATCTGCAAAAAAATGATAACTGGGACAGGTCTGGGATGCTTGTTATTCCGGACAATTGTCACAAGTGTTAGCTCATATATAAGCAAATGGAAAAATGCACTTTTTTTTACAGTCTGTAGTTCTGACTCTGGTTAGTTTTTTACACTCTCTTTCCAAATTTCTAGGAAGATAATTGATATGTTTATCCCGTTAACAAGTTTTTTGTTGTTGTCTTGTAAAACATGATGGCTCAGAATCATTCGTTTAAAATTTGCTCATTAAACTGTAATGGGCTCAATAACTCAAAAAAACGAAGAGATGTTTTTGATTTTCTTAGAAGAAAAGAGTCCCACATATATTGTCTTCAGGAGACTCACCTAAAAGAAGATTCTGAGAGCTTTATAAGAGCCAGCTGGGGTTATAATGTATGGTTGTGTGGCACAGAAACAAACAAAAATGGAGTAGCTGTGCTCTTTAATAGCAATTTTGAGTACAAGTTGCTTGATGTTATTCGAGATAGGAATGGATGTTACATTATAATGAATATTGAGTTTTTGAAAAAAATATTTACTCTAGTGAACCTATATGGGCCCAGTGGTGGTGATAACCCTGAATTCTTTGATAGAGTGTACGAACACATTGAACGCATTGGCAACCAACACGTTATAATTAATGGAGACTGGAACTGTGCATTGAACAGGGATATAGATGCTCGAAATTACACCAGTGTCAGGAATCGTCCAAGAACTCGTGAAAAAATAAAGGATATAATGACAAAAATACAATCTATTTGATGTTTACAGAGATATGTATCCAGACAAAAGAGAATATACATGGCGGAAATCAACTCTTTTAAACAAGCAAGACTTGATTATTTCATGATCACCGAGGAAATATTGTCAGAAGTTAATGATGTTCGCATAGATCCAGGTTATAGGTCTGATCATTCTCTTGTTACATTAATTTTAAAAAAAAGAACAGTTCAAACGGGACCGTCCTTTCTGGAAATTTAATAACAGTTTATTAAAAGACAAACAATACATTTCTGAAATTAAAAAAGTAATAAGCGAGGTAAAAAAAAACAATATGCATTACCCGTTTACAACTTGGATAACATTGACAATATAAAGAATGAGAACTTGTCATTCCAAATTGATGATCAACTTTTTTATGAAACCCTATTGCTTGAAATCAGGGGCAAAACAATCTCATACAGTTCACATAAAAAAAATATGGAATTAAAGAAAGAACAGGAGCTTGAAGCAAACATTAAAAATATTGAACGAAATCTATACGAACAAGACATTCCTAAACTAGAGAATTTAAAAACGGAACTACAAGAAATCAGGGATCATAGAATCCAAGGTGTGGCAGTGCGTTCAAGGGTCCACTGGTTGAACCAAGGCGAAACGATTAACAAGTATTTCTGTAATCTTGAAAATCGAAATTTTGTTGATAAATCAATCCCTTTCTTAGAGAGAGAAGACGGGTCAGTCATTTCAGACCAAAATAGCATTCTTTCTGAAACTAAACATTTTTACGAAAATCTATATAGCTTTAGAGATGTGGCAAATATTAACATCTCGGATGAATTTCCGGGTGCACCAGTGTTGTCTGATACAGAGAGTGAATCAATAGAGGGTTCAATTACACTTGAAGAGGCTGCCATTGCTTTAAAAAACATGAAAATTATAAAAGCCCTGGGCCTGATGGGTTTACCGTAGAATTCCTAAAATTTTTCTTCATTGATATTGGTGTTTACCTTGTGCGCTCAGTTAACGAGGGATTCTCCAAAGGTCAGCTATCTATTACCCAGCGACAAGGAATAATAACATGTATTCCCAAAGATGCTAAACCAAAAAGATTCATTAAAAACTGTCGACCCATCTCCTTATTGAACACCACTTACAAAGTTGCATCTGCCTGCATAGCTAATCGCCTTAAGACTATGCTTCCATACATCATACACGAAAGTCAAAAAGGATTTCTAAAGGGAAGATATATAGGGGAGAATATTAGATTGATATATGATGTGCTTTTGTATACCGAAAAAGAAAATATTCCAGGAATGTTCCTTCTAATCGACTTTGAGAAGGCGTTTGACAGTGTGACTTGGTCATTCCTACATAAATGTTTGAAATTCTTTAAGTTTGGACCAGACATCATTAAATGGATTAAAACATTCTACACCCAAACTTCTACTTGTATTTCTGTAAATGGCCAGTACTCCTCATGGTTCTCAATAGAGAGAGGGGTCAGACAAGGAGATCCACTCTCTCCTTATTTATATCTAATTTGTGCAGAGATCTTATCACTGATGATTCGCTCCAATGAACTTATTAAAGGAATTACAATTAATAACAAAGATATTCTCTTATCGCAATTTGCCGACGACACTAGCTTGTGTTTGGACGGTTCAGAAAGATAATTTAACGAGGCAGTATCTATCCTCATTAAATTTGCACGAATTTCTGGTTTGAAAATTAATTTTCGGCAAATCCCAAGTTGTGTGGTTGGGGAGTAGAAAGAACTCTCCAATTAGATACATGAGGGATAAAAATTTTGTCTGGGATCCTGGAACTTTCAAAATTTTTGGCATTAAATTTTCCACTAACATTGATACCATTGTACGAATTAATTATGAAAAAAAACTTTTTGAGATAAGAAGGGTTCTCGCTCTTTGGAGGAAAAGAAATATCACCCCTTTTGGTAAAATTATAGTGATTAAAACTTTGGTGTTTAGTAAAATTGTCCATCTATTAATTAATTTACCAGACCCTCCAGAGGATTTCATTGATGCATTAGAAAAGGAATTGTACACATTTTTATGGAATGGTAAGAGAAGCAGAATAACAAAATCTGTTGTTCAAAAACAGTACTGCGAGGGGGGACTCAGA
>JAMYXO010006004.1:0-10000 GCA_033310375.1 Conus canariensis | reverse complement strand
TGTGTAGGGGTGTTGGTGGATATGGCGGTTGCTGGGGGTGGAGGTGGGGGTAACCAATGAATAAGGCTGATATTACAAATGGAACACACACACACACACACACACACACACACACACACACACACACACACACACACTCACACTCACACATACACACACACATAATAAATAGAATGCTGGCTCCTTTATCGTTGGTCGTGAAAGGGGGGAGAGAGAGAGAGAGAGAGAGAGAGAGAGAGAGAGATTGTTTTATAGGTGTGAATATGTTTGCCCCTCCCCCTCCCCCAGTTAGTACGTAAACCCATCCCCTTCTTCCCTCCACCCTCATAGCATCTACACCTTAAAGTAACATGTACCAACCCACCACTTCAATCTCAGCCCATAATATCCTCCCACCACACACACACATACTACCTTATCTCCCACTATTCACCTCACACAACTTATAGCTATCTTATTTATGCATTTATTATCATTATTATTATTTTTTTTAATTATTTTTTTTTAATTATTATTATTATTATTTACTGATTTTTTAATTTATTATTATTTTTAATGTTTCATTTATTTATTTATTTGATTATTATAAAAATTGTATTTTCTAAATATATTTCTGTATCATGCTTTTATTACCTTAACCTTCACTATCGTTGTTAGCAGTATCATTCAGTAATACTATTGCTAGTATTGATACTACCACTGGCATTGACATCACCATCGCCTTCGCCTCTGGACTGTTGCCACGGCAACCCTGCTGTTTAAGAATCCTCTAACCCACTCTCCTTTCTCCCATACCCATACTTATTGACACAGATTGGTAGTAATCTTGTCCCTTTTTTTTTTTTTTTTTTTTTTTTCTCAGTATTTTGACCATTATTAGTATTCCTATCAGTAATATTATTATCTTCATTACGACTTTGACTCGCTCACTATTTCCCTTCCAACAGCCTCGTTCTCATTCAACGCCTTCTTCCTTGCGCTGAACCTACCAAGTGATCCTAAGCGATCAAAGCTAAGTGAATTTTCATTGTTTTATTCGTTAATGTCTCACCTGATGAAGACCTAAGAGGTCGAAACTAGTTGTGTTCGTCTTGTGACTCGTTTGTCCACGTTCTCTGGGCGGTTCGCTAACATTTATTTAAGATTTATATATATATAATTAAGTAAATGAGTATATCAATAAAGAACTAATTTATAGATACCACTAGACCAAATGATGAAAAAAAAGAAAGAAGAAAGAAAGGAAGGACAGAAGGAAGGTAGGAAGGAAAAGAACCACAAAACCAAGAGAGATGAACAAATTGGCAAACAAACCCCAAAGTCTGCGTGGTGGGTAACTGAAAAAAATAATTAGTTGATTACTTAATTAGTTAGTAAGTTAGTTCTCTCATTCTCAATTTATAACCATCTTCTCATAATATATTCATGGTACACCAGTCCTCTCTGTCTTACATGTCATTCTTATTTCTTTCTTTATCTTCCTATTTCCATCTCTTCTTTGTTTCTTTGTTTCCTTTTTGCACTCTATTCCTTTCTCTTTTACTCTTTTTATTTTCTCTTACGGTTATGGACATATAAAATTTTTATTTCTTATTTTTTTAGACAATTGCAAACTTAGAGACAGAAAGAGGCTCTTTACTACTTGTAGTCTGGTTGAAGCACCCCCAAAAAAGAAAAAAAAATTCTCACTAACTAACTAATTAAATAACTAAGTAACTAATTAAATAGCTAGCTAACTGATTAACTAATTAACTAACTGAGTAACTACCTTACTTACTACATGACCGACTAACTAAACTAATTAACTATTTTTCACATTTTTTTTTTCATTCTTCACATTTTTTCTTTGTTCTGCCTGGATTCGAGCCTGCAGCTTTTGGATGGGTGGGCGTCTGAGGCGTGCCTTTTTCAGACGGATGTCTTACCCCACTGCTAACAGACACCTATTCTACTTTGAGATGTTTATGCCTTTTGAAGTTCACTTTTGTTCCTCCCAACCAGCAGCTCATTCAAATATTCAGGTGTTTCCTACACAAGTCTGTTGGTATGCCTGCTATGAATCTCCCGTCAACTTTAGAAAGTATGTTGAACTCAGCACTGCAGAACATGACGCTATCCCCGTTCAAAATTGAAAGCAAAGGAAACCACATTGTGGTTGTCCTGAGGTTCAATACTATAACCGATTATTCCCTGTCACGTTACTACCACAGCATCCATGCTGTGTATCGCAGAAAGTGCCCCTTCCAGGTAAACAGGGATAACACTGTGAAACACAGAGGAAGCCAAGGGTAGGCAAGGCAGCCCTTTCATCTCCATCTGGTTTCTTTTTGTCAACTCTGCCCAGTTTGTTCTATGCTGCTGATTCTGACAGTGAAAAAAACTGTTTATACTGATAACCATGTAGCTGACAATGATAATCATTTGCCTGCCTCTCTTCCCCAGTCTTTGTATGATACTCAAAACAATCAACAGCAAATTTACATGAAACTGTGTGGCGTCAATACACAGTTAGTGAAAGTGTGTGATGACTCTGAGAAAAAGCGCGTAGCAGAAACAGATTTCCATATGACTGTTAGAGTAAAAAAATACTGAAGGCTATGACGAGGAAAATAATACAACCGAACGTGATTCAAAATCGATGCATTTACCCGACACAGAGCACAAAACTAATGTTAGATCAAGCACATGAGGCACAGATAGTGCCTAGCTCACTAAAGAAGCTAATGTGCAGCAGCACACAGAGTCTTGTCAACAAAACATTCACACACAAATAATGGCAACTATTGAGGAAAGAGGAAGAACTTGGTCAATCTCCTCCGTGTTTGTGGCGAAGTTAAACACATCACTTCTACCTGGAGCAAAGATGTTGTGAAAGGAAATCCTCACTATGACCCATCGTGACTGTTTTGTTGTAAAGTTGTGAGGTGGACTATTACTATGTGTGATTGACAGTCCAAGGATTAGTTACAATGTATTTACTACCACGATGTTGGATCCATGTCATGATGAAGGTTTGTAAAGGCCAATTGTACAACGTTGTTTCCACATGATTTTCGTGTATGTACTTCCGTCCTCACTCCATTTCTCCCCTGCCCTCACCCCTACCCTGTTCCCCATCCCATTCCTCCATAGTCCGTTTTGTGAACGGCCTTAATAGCCTAAACCACATAAAACTATTCGCATTCATATTCGTTCTCTCTCTCTCTCTCTCTCTCTCTCTCTCTCTCTCTCTCTCTCTCTCTCCTCTCTGAAAAGTCACAAATTGAATACGTACATAAATTGATACCTAATAAACGCCTTAATAAATAAACAAATAATGAATTAAAAAAAAATATATATATATATATTTATGGGGCACCCGGCGTTGCCCGGGATATGAACATTCTTTGCGATACTCACGTGATGGCAAACATGTATTAATTGTTTTGATTTACAATCAACCCCCCCCCCCCCAACATCTTCCCACCCCCTCCCCCCGACACAGATACACATTCTGTCTCTGTCTCTGTCTGTCTGTCTGTCTCTCTCTCTTATACATTCTATTGTTTTCCGCCTGCCTCTGGCCCCTTTCCCCTAGCACGTCGAGATGCTTTTCTCGCTCGATTTTCCGCCTGCACTCACTGTTCCCATTTCCATTCTACTGATTGCCCTTAATTTTGTAGGAACAGACTTTGTGCAGAAGTAGTTTATTTCAACGGGTCTGTGTCTAATGTAAAAATAGTGTATCAGGCTTTGCACTGTACAATCATTTTTCTGGCCCCTCTCATTGCTCCCTTTTCATCCCCCTACACTGTCCCATCCATGTTGCAAAATTACTTACCGTTACTGGACATACGCATACCGAATTTTATCAATAGCAGTGTAAATTTAGAAAATAACGGTTTTTAACGGTCAATGTGAAGTTTTGGTTCGTAAAATACATTGTTCAGCGCTTAAAACTGTACGTGCATACGGAATGTTATCAAGAACGGTGAAAATTTAGAAATTCAGAAAATAACGGTTTTTAACGGTCAATGTTAAGTTTCGGATCTTGAAAATTGTATATCATTGTTTAGCGTTCAAAACTGCACATGTATATTGAATTTCTTCAAGAATACTCTAAATTTATAAAAATAACGGTTTTTAACGGTCAGTTTTAAATTTCGGTTCGTAAAAGTTGTATATCATTTTTCGGCATATAAAACTGCACATGTATACCGAATTTCATCAAGAACAGCCTAAATTTTGAAAATAACGGTTTTTAACGGTCAAATTTAATGGTCATAATGACCATCTAATGACCCTATGTTACCCGCGGATGTTCCTGTAGGCTTATGTCAAGTTTGGTGGCGATCCGATGACTGTCGTGGCCTCCAACCTCAGAAGATCGGGTTTTAAACAGTTTTTATAGGGTTTGGTGTTTTAAACGGTTTTTAACTGTTATAAATAATGTTTCTTAACTGCCAAATAACGGTTCTAATTTTCGAGAAGTAGCCCTGTACCTGTGCAATGTCACAACGGCCATTTGATGAAAAGCAGAGGAAAAAGATGTCTTTGAAACCGTTATAACAGTTTTTTTTAACGGTTTTAACGGTTTTATTTTTTAGAGATTAGCCCCAAACCATCCTCGGGTCACAACAGACGTACCTGCTAAACCATCCATGTTGCAAAATGACTTACCGTTACTGGACATACGCATACCGAATTTTATCAATAGCGGTGTAAATTTAGAAAATAACGGTTTTTAACGGTCAGTGTTAAGTTTTGGTTCGTAAAATTTGCATAACATTGTTCAGTGCTTAAAACTGTACGTGCATACGGAATGTTATCAAGAAGGGTGAAAATTTACAAATTCAGAAAATAACGGTTTTTAACGGTCAATGTTAAGTTTCGGATCTTGAAAACTGTATATCATTGTTTAGCGTTCAAAGCTGCACATGTATATCGAATTTCTTCCAGAATACTCTAAATTTATAAAATAACGGTTTTTAACGGTCAATTGTAAATTTCGGTTCGTAAAAGTTCCATATCATTTTTCGGCATTTAAAACTGCACATGTATACTGAATTTCATCAAGAACAGCCTAAATTTTGAAAATAACGGTTTTTAACGGTCAAATTTAATGGTCATAATGACTATCTAATGACCCTATATTACCCGCTGGATGTTCCTGTAGGCTTATGTCAAGTTTGGTGGCGATCCTATAACTCTCATGGCCGCCAACCTCAGAAGATCGGGTTTTAAACAGTTTTCATAGGGTTTGGTGTTTTTAACGGTTTTTAACTGTTATAAATAACGTTTCTTAACTGCCAAATAACGGTTCTAATTTTCGAGAAGTAGCCCCGTACCTGTGCAATGTCACAACGGCCATTTGATGAAAAGCAGAGGAAAAAGATGTCTTTGAAACCGTTATAACAGTTGTTTTTAACGGTTTTTAACGGTTTTATTTTTTTAGAGATTAGCCCCAAACCATCCTCGGGTCACAACAGATGTACCTGCTAAATTTCAAAGAAGATCGGGTTTTAAACAGTTTCTTTTATAGGGTTTGGTGTTTTTAACGGTTTTTAAACTGTTATAAATAAGGTTTTAGAGAAAGTTAATATGTCTGTTCTTGATCAGCAATCTTATTTTGCCCGCAAACCCCACTTTTCACATAATCAAATTTTCTCAACCAAAAAAATAGCTAAAAATCTACAAAATTAAACAATCTAATTGCGTGAAAAGTGGGGTTTGCGGGCAAAATGATTTTCCTGCTCTAGAACCGCACATATTAACTTTGTCTCTGATTAACGCCCGCGGGATTGAGCCCTTACTATTTTTCTAGTACGCTCTTCTACCTCAAGCACTACTAATAAATCAGAACAAACAACTGGTTTTCCATCTTGGTTAGTTATTTTTACACACACTGAATTTATAGACCCTGCAACTAATTCTTTAAACCGACTGTTTCACCAAATGTACTTAACTGATAATCGCAAAACCCCGCCTTAATTGATGGTAGTACTCTTAGAACTGTAGATGGATGGCCATCAAATAAATTAGTATTTGTTTTTAACTCTTGTAAAATGGACATACAACATTGGGTTCACGAGAAAATCAGATGGTTCATTACTTTCAAATTGATAGATGTCTTCTCTTGTGCTAAATTTATAAGCTCTGCTAGTACTGTGGAAGTCCAAGATTCTAGCAAGGCCTTTAGGAAAAGTGTATTCCCTTCTTTCTTCTGGTGGAAAATGCATAGTAATTTTGAGGTTTGCTTCGTTAATTTTTAGCAATATGCCAAATTCGTTAAGTACTTCTTTTAAAGAACAAAAGTTGTAATAACCTTCTGGTATTTTTTCATGAGTTATTTGATTGCCCCCCTCGTTACTAACATTAATCCAGTTATTCTGAGCTTCTTCAGATATATTAAACCACTTAACTTTAAAACCAATTTCTCTAAGAGCAACCCTACTATCACCGCGCCTATTGTCAATTGGATACTTTAAGAACACACGCGTGTTTTGTTTAGTTATATAAATGTGCATCCTTTTTAAATCCTTTTTTAAAAAATCTATTTAAAATGGAACCTTTTAAATATAATGAAAGTGCCACTTACGACGTAGAGGGGGTTTATGAGCCCAAATCTTTGGACTTTAGTAGCCTAACCATCGCAGTGGATGAATCATATGGCTTTCTAGTCAGGCTTGTAAACCGCCTAACTAGATATTTAAATCCTCCAATAAAGAGTGATAGAGTGCCATCAGCATGGTCAACTCATCCCATGGCTTTTTACCAGAATCAGTTAAATTTTGCAGTTTACTGCTCAACCACTGGCTGCGGTGTTTCTATATACAAACCATTTAAACCACCCCAACCTCTTAGTAAGGTCAGTATATAACTTTTATGTTTATTATCAGTATAGGCGCATACTAACTGAACTACAAGTACGCCTCCCAATGACAACGCGTTTAATCCATTTCTCAGCCCAATGGACAATAATGCATATGAAAGAATCTGCAACGAATTTAACATTAACCCTTCAAATAACTTTAGACAAAAGTTAGACCGCAATCACGGGCTGGGCACATTGTATTTGTGGGGCCAGTGTAGAGAATATAATTTTGACTACTGGCCCGGCCACACCACTTTTAAGTCAAACTCCCAAGTTAGATTGGGTCAATAGAACAAAAACACCCCAATGCTTGGGCAACATTTATCTTGGATGAAAGTAAAGGCCTAACAATGCCAGGAGTGCAAAGACTTAATGACTCCATACGAACGTACGTTTGGTGCCTATTAGGAGCGCAAGCACAGACCAAGTCTAGCATAGTGGATCAATCTACAGGTTTTGACGCCAGAAAACAATTTCTAGCCAATTTAGAAGATGCTATTAACTCTGCTGTTGATTTGCCTTCCAGCATACAAAGGTACCAAAACGTTCTTTCACATGCTAGGTCAAAGGTTGACTTTGTTGTGGGTCATGGATTATACATGCTGCCTCTGACCTCAGACGCAGATTGGCATGATACAGAATATTATAATAATGAAATCCTCATAGCCGGAGACGATCAAAACTTAGGACACAATCAGGCTTAAACACAAGGCCCGCGCCAGCCATTTTTAAAAAAGTATCTAGCCCAGAACCTGTAGAAAGCGACCCCCCACCGCCAGTTATAAGCAGCCCAGAAAGCGACCCCCCACCCGTCGATGTGCCTCACCCCGACAGACACACTAGCGAAAAGACGGCCCTTGTTGTGTTTTTAACTTTTACTGGACTGGTCATACTTTATTTTACTAAAAATTAAACCAGCGGCCAGCACCCCCAAAGTCCACAGATGGTTAGCCATATAACCAACCACTTTGCCTATTGTAGACAAAACCCAACTAACAACACCGCCTATTATGCCAGGCAGTGCACCAAGCGCTTTGGCAGCTAACTTCTTTAATAAGTTTGCCAGATGGTGCAATTGTTTTCTAATCCAACTTTTACCAGGCTGAGGCGTTGGAGGCGCTACTGACCCTGTTGGCGCACTGCCGGTTAATGCATAAACCAGTGTAGAGATAGCAAACCCAACGGCCGTTAATATACTAACTATTGTAATCCCCTGCTCTCTGAACAGAGTCCTTATTCTTTCTGCTAGCGTAGTATTTTCATAAATCATTTTGTTTATAGTTTCTCTGATTCTGCTTATTTGGGTTGCTATTTTTTCTCTGTTAATATACAACGCCGCTAACATGTTTGCTTTTTCTTTCATTAAATCCTGTATTTTCGCCTGTATTCTAGCCTTTTCTTCTTGTCCTAAATTGTTATCATCTGCATCAGCCAGCTTATTTTTTCTTCGTCTATCTCTCTCTTTAGCTCATTAAATTTTGCCAAGTTGTTTTTTAGTTCTTCGTTCGTAGTTGCTAAAGCAGACTTAATATTCAAGAGTTCACGCAGAGCAGTTCTAATATCCCTGAGCTCACTCGTAGACAATGGAGGATCAACAATTTTTTAAAGCTGTTTCTTCTTCAGGACTCAGCTCACCTTCTCTTTGCCTAGGCGAACCGCCAATTGGCCCCTCAATAAAACTCGTCTCATCAATAAAACTCGCCTCAAATTCTGTTATTACTTTATCTGTTTTTTGACCTACCTCTGGAATAGTGGCGATTTCTATTTCAGATCGTGTTGGCAACGCCCCGCCCCATTTTCTGTAAAAGTCTAACAGCATCAGACCTTAAATTTGTAATGTTTAATCGTTCTGCATCAGCAGCAGGGAGGTCTCGTCTAATTGTACTTAGACTTAAAACTTGGTCGCGTTTGGCTTTGTAGTAACTCTTACGCGGCCTCCTTCACCAGTCCTAATATACAAATGGCCGCCATCTTCTTCAAAATCGTTAAGATCAAGTATTTCTGGCAGCTCCTGTTCTATATTTTTATAGAATGATTCAATTCGTCGTTGCAATAGTTCGTGACGCTGTCTAGGGAGTGAAGAGCCTACTCCTAAAAGTTCTTGATGAGCACTAAGGAGTGAAGAACCTACATCTTGAGGTTGTCTAGGGAGTAAAGGACGTGCTTCTGCTCCCTCAAGTTCATCTTGCAATGAACGACCCGGCTCTATTTCATCTTCATCTTCTTCAATAGGACTAATCACATCATAATCACCCTCACCAGACATATTTATATATTTATTATTTTTTGTTTTATAAAAAATGAACCCATACGGCTGCGACCTTGATCCATTCAGAAAAGCGAAGGAACCCCACGGCATAAAAGGCATAAGACAGACTGTGCGGGTTGTAAATAATCCATCAACAATTGAGCCTAATGAAATATTAACAGTAAGATTTAGTTACCTCGGGCCTGACGATGTTATAATGCCAGGCACTGCCAGGCTGTCATTCAAAATAGATATTGAGTCGACGGATCCTAATGCTACTGTCGTTGCTAACCTGGGCAGGGCCATCATTAAAAATATGGTAATTAAACTGGAGGGTAGAGAAGTCTTCTCACTGAGTAGCACAGCATTTTTAATCTCTATTCTGATCTGTGGCTGCCTAGAACAGAAAGAAAAGACAAAATCTTTCAAGGAATCCAGAGCCCAAACGGCCTTAAGCACAGGCTTAATGCTGCAGATGCAAAGGAAGACGAGGGAGACAGGCAATAGCGCGAGCATTTAAGAACAGATTTTGCGTTCCTCTAGATTTTGAACTGTTAAAAACCCATCAGCCATATTACCAAGGCGCCCCTAAGAGACAAACTTACTTACGAACTGACATTCAATGACAGCGGGTCTGTTTATTCTATCAGACGATCCCTTAGCCAAATACACTGTTAGTAACATCTTCTTAATTTTGACGTTGTTACTAACCCTGAACTAGCTAGAATAATCTTAAATCAGTATAAAAGTAGGGCGGTTGTTTACTTTGAAAGAGTTTTACACCACAGTCTAGCGATTAAAAAACAAGCAGACACTGTCTGGGAAATAGCTATAAGCAATTCTTTAAGGTCTCTAAAGGGGGTTCTCTTGCTATTTACTAAACCCTCAGCTCCTTTTCA
>JAMYXO010006003.1:0-14430 GCA_033310375.1 Conus canariensis | reverse complement strand
TTGTGTGTGTGTGTGTGTGCGAATACCAACTAAAGGAACGCCAACAAAAGCTGAAATTGCTACTTTTCACACTAGAACTTCCCGGGAATGCACTTCTCAAGGTAAGGGAGGGGGTGGGGGTGGGGGAGCAGATATGTGGCAGCACCGTCACGAAGCTCGTAGCAAATCCACATGCACGAACACTGAAGAGAGAGAGAGAGAGAGAGAGAGAAGTGAGAGGGAGAGAGAGAGAGGAGAGAGAGAGAGAGAAGAGAGAGACCGTGCAAATCAGCAGAGCTTCGCTGCATGCACCGCTGACGTCATAGCCAATCAGAGACCTCGTCACTGAAATCACCTGCTGCACCCCCCGTTACGGAAGAATCCTAATTAGACCGCTGGTCTGCTGGCTGAGTTATAATGTGCACAATGCCACCACCACCGTCACTGATTACAGATGATGGAGGATGCTGCTGTAGGTAGGGAGTACCTGGCCGCATGATTAGCGGGGTTAGGTTGGGTAAACTGATGGACAGGTTGGAGTTTTCGCTTGGCTAGCTTGCTGGTCGGTTTGCTAGTTGGTTGGTTGGTTGGTTAGTTACTTAGTTACTTAGTTAGTTACCTTGGAGGTTAACCTGGTGCATTGTTTCTGATGTTGGAACCACCCTCTTTTTCCCTTCACCCCAGTCCGCCACCCCCTCCACACACAAACACACAAACGCGCGCGCGCACGCACGCACGCACGCACACACACATACACACACGCACCCATGCGCACGCGTGCACACACGCACACACACATATACACACACATACACACCTCTTCTCTTTTTTTTTTTTTCTTTTTCGTTTCGTTTTTGTCTTTATTTGCTTCGTTATGTTTTGTTTTGTTTTGTTTTGCTTTGTTTTGTTTTGAGTACCGGGTGTGATATTGTTCAGCCTCTTGTAACTTAAAGCAGTTGGAAGACCTGGACTTCGCCGACGACATCAGCCTTCTCTCCCACAAACAGCAAGACGCACAAGAGAAGCTGTGCCGGGTAGCAGAAGAAGCAGGAAAGACAGGCCTCCAAATCAACACAAAGAAAACAGAAGCCATGAGAGTCAACAACTAGCAACGAGACCCACTACGACTACAACAGGAAGACATCATTGAAGTTGACAAGTTTGTCTACCTCGGCAGTGTGGTCAGCAAAGATGGAGGTACAGATGAGGATATCAAGAGCCGCATCAATAAAGCCAGGCACACCTTTACTACGCTACGACCTATCTGGAATTCCTCTGCCCTCTCACTCCACAACAAGATCAGAATCTTCAACTCAAATGTGAAATCTGTCCTTCTGTATGGTTCTGAAACGTGGCGAACAACAAAGACAAACACCCACAAACTCCAAACATTTATCAACAGATGTCTGCGAAACATTGTGAACATCAGATGGCCAGATGTTATTGCCAACACAGAACTGTGGAACAAGACCAAGCAAGTTCCAATAGAATTAGAAATCAGAAAACGGAAGTGGGGATGGATTGGCCACACCCTCAGAAAGTCTCCATCCAACATCACAAGACAAGCCCTTGAATGGAACCCTCGGGGCAAAAGAAAAGTGGGAAGACAAGACAGACATGGCGAAGGAGTACCGACGCGGAAGTGAAGGCCGCCGGAATGACGTGGGCCGAGCTGAAGAAGATCTCCCAAAACCGTGTCCGCTGGAAGAGTGTGGTTGCGGCCCTATGTTCCACAGGGAATTCAGAGGACTAAGTAAGTCAAGTCTTGTAACTTAACAGTGAGGTCCACAGTGATCCACTAGGTTCAAGTGCAAGTCCAGTGGTTAGATAGGCATCCTTCTTAACTGAGTTGCCTGTTTATTTCATAATCATGCATCCTTCTTAACTGAGTTGCCTGTTTACTTCATAATCATTCATCTCGTGAGTGTGGTCGGTACGTGTTTCGTTGCGCATGTTCCTAATTGTTGCGCATGTCCGGAACAGCTGTGTTCTAGCTCTGTGACCTTTTACGTCATTGGAGGTAGTGTACCGAGGTCAGACGAAGAGGGGAGTGGCTAGGTCTCTCTCTCTCTCTCTCTCTCTCTCTCTCTCTCTCTCTCTCCCCCCCCCCCCCCCCCCCCCCTACGTTTTTTCAGACCATGCAATTTATCACTATAACTATACATCTTCTGTCTGGAATGGCGAAAGCTGCAATCACAAAAGAATTAGATCAGTGCATACACGTAGACGGGCAGATAAGTTATCAATCATGCAACATATCTCTATCAACCACAGAAAAACAAACCAGACTGGACACTTCACCAATAGCAAAAAAAGAAAAGCTGCTGGCCTGCAAAAAACCGGCGTTTCTTCAAAATCTTTTGAAACATAGTATCACCATATGTTCTTGAATTTGCTCATGAGGCGACAAAACGTTATCATTCCAATGACAATATTTTTCCCCGGGTATGTATTGATTTATTTTAATCCAGTTGTGCGTTGATTGGTTCTGTTGTCTTGAATTCGCTTCCTGTGTGTATCAGGACAGATCAGTCACTGCTATCTTCAGATCTTCCAGACGTAAACTATTGCTTGAGGAACAAACACCATCGTGCTTGTGACTGCGTTCTTAAGTACGCCTCTCTCTCTCTCTCTCTCTCTCTCTCTCTCTCTCTCTGTCTGTCTCTCTGTCTGTCTGTCTGTCTGTCTGTCTCTCTCTCTCTCTCTCTCTCTCTCTCTCTCTCTCTCTCTCTCGCTCGCTCGCTCGCTCGCTCTCTCTCTGTGATTATTTTTGAGAGATACTTTCATGAATTCATGACAATGCACTCTTCTCTTTCCCTACTTCTAGTCATTTTTTTTTCTTTGATTTCCTTACACAGCAATTCCACTCCCTTCGCTTTCTTTTTGGATGTTAATCTTCTCCATAGTTGGCTGTGTTGGCTGTGTCTCCCCAGGAACAAGGGAGAGCGAGTAGAGATGGGGACGACTTCCCCACAAAATCGTTCTTCTGCCCCACGGGTTTTAATCACAAGCAAAACTTTCTCCATTTTGTGGTTTCTCTTACAGCTATTTGTTTACTTTTAGGCTTGCTTCTTGTCAGTGTCTTGAAGCAAATGCCTGTGACTGGAAAGAAGAATCAAATACATAGTTGCCAGTGGCTTTAGTCTGGAGTTTGAGAACATAAAATGGGCTGTAACTACGAACACGGGATTTTTATACTGTTTTAGAAGATTAAATCTTGTACTAGAATCTAAAAAAAAACAAAAACAGAAGATATACTGTTCAAAAAAAGTTAAGGACCAACATTGAGAATGCACAAAAACTTTTAAAAATTCACAAAAATTCAATTGTACCGCCTTTGTGGTCCAAACAAATTGAACCACACGCACAAATTGATAGTGAATGCGGCAACTGCAATTTTGTGGCACACATTTCTCACGCGCCTTGAAAAACACGTGTCGCGACTTGTCATTTTTGGACCAAATTGGGGTGAATTTCTGATGTGTTTGGGATCCGAGGAGCATGTGCTGAATCAAAATCATGTGAAGCACGAGCTAAATCAGGCTGTAGGTCATAAAGTATGCTCAACCAAATGGCTTTAAAAGCCACTGTACTGGCGAAAAATGCAATGCAACAGCATGCCTCCACGTCGAAGACTGAACGAGCTGGATCGAGAAAGAGCAATAGGATGGCTCCAAGAAGGAGTTGCAGTCCAGGAAGTGGCACAGAGACTTGGGATATCACACTCTGTTGTTATCAGACTCAGACAACGCTTTCAAGACACAGGAAGAGTGCAAGAACGACCACGCTCTGGTCGACCCAGAATAACACCACCACGAGAGGACCGATACATTGAAAGGCAGGCCACACAAAAAAGAACAGCAAGTGCAAACAACATCACACGTCGCCTTAGAGATGCCACCAACACTGTTGTCAGTGATCAGACCATACGAAACCGCCTACACGCCGCAAACCTCCGTGCTCGACGACCAGCCATAAGACCTCGTTTGACTGATGCCCACAGAGCAGCACGCCGAGTATGGTGCACGCAGCATGTGAGATGGACACATGAACAGTGGGCTAACGTGATGTTTACAGACGAGTCGCGGTTCTGTCTGGATCCCACCGATAGACGGAACAGGGTCTGGAGACGCCGTGGGGAGCGTTTTGCAGAAGAAGCTGTCCTGGAAAGGAACCGCTATGGTGGGGGATCCGTTACGATTTGGGGCGGCATAAGCACACGCTACAGAACGGTTCTCTACAATGTGGCAGGGAACTTGAATGGTGTTCGCTACCAAACAGAGATTTTGCAACCCCTGGTGCTGCCAGCCCTTCAACAGCTTGGACCTCAGGCAGTCTTTCAAGACGACAATGCACGGCCCCATCGCACCAGAGCAGTAAACACGTTTCTCCAAGCTGCTGGTGTCAACAGAATGCAGTGGCCCGCAAACAGCCCAGACCTGAACCCCATCAAACATCTTTGGGATGAGCTGGGCCGGAGACTGCAGCAGCGTCGTCCTCCACCTGCTAACCTGGGTCAGCTGTTTGAGTCACCCCAGCAGGTGTGGGCTGCTGTCCCCCAGGCCTTTCTGCGACACTGGTGAACTCCATGCGACAACGCTGCCTTGAATGCCTTGCCAATAACGGGGGACACACACGTTATTAACCATGACATTGAACGAACACTCCTCCTGTGACTTTCAAATTTGGGGGTGGGGGTGTTTGTACTGCGCTCGATTCCAGTTGTTGATTCCTCGGACTTGTGATTGTCTTTACACACTTTTCACATATTCAATAAATTCATGTTACACTTGGAGATTGATCACTTCCCAATTTTCTTTTTTTTTAAGTCAGTGAAATGTTGGTCCTTAACTTTTTTTGAACAGTATATATTCATGAGGTAGGAAATCTCTCGATAAATGTGGAGCTTTGCGAATGTTTTTGCTGTTACGACCAGCCGCTATGGTGTAGTGGTTAACACAGTAGACGTTCGGAGGTCGTGGATTCGCTTTCCAGCAAAGGGTTTTACTTGTGGGTCTATTGTAAAGGGGAAGGGGGATAAGGGGAAGGGGAAAGGGGAGAGCAGCCGGTTTACCCAGAGCTGAGGGTGCTGTAGGACCTAATGGGAAGATAACTGTATAGTCAGTCTTCATCCATTAAACGCTCGCATCTCAGAAAATGTTGCCCAAATGTCCTGACCAACACTGCGGGTGTTTGTATCTCTTGGGTGTCGTTGACGCCGGATATATCATCATTGAGGCATACAGAGCAGTGTCTGACTAGACCAGGACTCCATAACATCATCTTCATGATCCTATTTCTCACTCATCATCAAAAAGTATCAATATCTTTGCCCCACCCCCACGCTCCGTTCTCACATTCTCAACGGCCATAACCATAGTTAGTAATTAGTATAAAAATCATTGATACTGGAAAAATCCGTGTAAACTATGGTTGGACGGACCCAATGAATCATCCTGCTGGCGAGGGGGCGGAAAAAGGATGGGGATGGTTGGAAAAGGGGTTAGGGGAAGATGCTCACGTTGACTGCACAACGAAGCATTTATTGCCGTCAGTAGGGAAGCATAGTGGTAGGTGGTGACTTACGTGCGTTGATCCAGCACAGACGCCACTGAGTACCACGGAAACAGTGCAGTGTCTCCTCTGGTGGGTTGCCTCATCACGACTTACAGTTGATTGCTCCCTGTGGATTGCCAGTGTGGAGACTGAATACCCTACTGACCTGACTCTGCAGGAGTGCAGTGCTTCCTCTTGTGGGCTGCCTGCAGACAATTTCATTACTTTCCGCTCTCCGTCGAGTTACGGTGTCGCAGCTGCAACAGGATGGAACCAAGGCTGTGGCTGAGAATAGAAGAATCGGTTTATTTTCGACTCAAATGTTCCGAATATTTATCACACCTGAATAGGATTATTTGTGTATTATTATTTGCTTGTGAATTCTTTCTTTTTGGTACGGACGCAGTATGATCTGCTGTAACTAGTGTATTTTGACATTAAAAAAAAGTGATGTAGGCCTAGAGCGGTGCTTGTCACGGTGTCGTGTAGAGAAGTATACCAAAGAATTCTTTTTTTACCACAGCCCTACATGTATATGGCGACTTGTTAAGTGAAAATGCGTGTGTTTGTGTGAATATATGTGTGTGTGCGTGTGTGCGTGTGCGCGCGCGCGCGCGCGCGTGTGTGTGTGTGTGTGTGTGTGTGTGTGTGTGTGTGTGTGTGTGTGTGTGTTCTTTCCAAAATATAATGTGGCATGAACTATGTATGATGAGATTACTCCTTGTTTGTCTTTCAATTTCTTTCTTCTTTTTTTGCATCATATTGAAGATTGAAAAAATGGTCAGTTGTTGTTGGTGTAAACATTTTTTTAGAAAAAGAAAAGAAAAGAAACATGTTTGAAATATTTCAGATTAAAAACAGTGCAAGAGAAATAAAGAGAGAATAGAAAAACAGTGCAAGAGAAATAAAGAGAGAATAGAAAAACAGTGCCAGAGAAATAAAGAGAGAATAGAAAAACAGTGCAAGAGAAATAAAGAGAGAATAGAAAAACAGTGCCAGAGAAATAAAGAGAGAATAGAAAAACAGTGACAGAGAAATAAAGAGAGAATAGAAAAACAGTGACAGAGAAATAAAGAGAGAATAGAAAAACAGTGACAGAGAAATAAAGAGAGAATAGAAAACAGTGCCAGAGAAATAAAGAGAGAATAGAAAAACAGTGCAAGAGAAATAAAGAGAGAATAGAAAAACAGTGCCAGAGAAATAAAGAGAGAATAGAAAAACAGTGCAAGAGAAATAAAGAGAGAATAGAAAAACAGTGCCAGAGAAATAAAGAGAGATTAGAAAAACAGTGCAAGAGAAATAAAGAGAAGAGAGAATGTCAATATGTAGGTTCTATCCCACCACATCTTATTTTGCACGAAACCCCCCCTTTTCACATACAAATCACGTCCTTCACATGCTAGTTTTGGCCAAAATTAACACCTGTTTTTAAACAAAATTAACACCCCAAAACCTCCAAAAATTGACGTAATCAGTACATTAAAATGGGGGGGGGGGGGGTTTCGTGCAAAATAAGCTGTGGTGATATAGAACCTACATATTGACATTCTCTCTCAGCTATTAACGTTCGAGGGACTGAGCCCTTACTACTTTTTAATATGTTCTTCTACTTCCAGCACCATTAATAAGTCAGAACAAACAACTAGCCCTCCATCTTGATTAGTTATTTTTACATCTAATGAATTTATAGCTCCCTCAATTAATTCTTTAAATTGACTGTTTCCATTAAACCTGTATAGCTGATAATCGCAAAACCCCGCCTTAATTGACGGCAGCACTCTTAGAACCGTAGATGGACTGCCATTAACCAAATTAGTATTTGTTTTTAACTGCTGTAAATGGACATACAGCATGGGGTTAATTAGAAAATCAGAAGGTTTATTGCCTTCAAATTGATAGATGCCTTCTCTTGTGCTAAATCTATAAGATTTGTCACTATCATAAAAGCCCAAGATTTTAGCTAGGCCTTTAGGGAAAGTGTACTCTCTTCTTTCCTCTAGTGGAAAATTCATAGTAATTCTAAGGTTTGCCTCGTTAATTGTTAACAATATGCCAAAATTGCCAAATACTTCTTTTAAAGAACAAAAGTTGTAATAACCATCAGGTATTTGTATATGGCTTATTTGATTGCCTGCCTCGTCATCAACATTAATCCAGTTATTTTGAGCTCCTTCGGATATATTAGCCCACATAACTTTAAAACCAATTTCTCTAAGGGCAATCCTACAACTCCCGCTCCAATTAGTAATTGGGTACGCTAAGAACACACGCTCGTTTTGCTTGGTTATATAGATGTACATCTTTTTTATAACTATTTTAAAAACTATTTAAAAATGGAACCTTTTAAATATAATGAAAGTGCCGCCTACAATGTAGGAGCGTTTTATAACCCCAAATCTTTGGACTTCAGCAATTTAACCATTGCAGTAGATGGATCATACGGCTTCCAAGTTAGACTTGTAAACCCACTAACTAGATATTTAAATCCTCCAATAAAGAGTGACAGAGTGCCGTCAGCATGGTCATCTCGCCCTATGGCTTTTTTCCAGAATCAGTTAAATTTTGCAGTTTACTGCGCAACCACTGGCTGCGGTGTTTCATATGCAAACCATTTAAACCACCCCAACCTCTTGGCCGAACGCTCTTGTAAGAGCGCTCGACCTAATTGCCAGCCCTGTAAACTAGGCCGATCGCTCTTGTAAGACCGCTCTGTCTAGACCGCTGCTGTGCTCCTCTTTTCCAACCGGGCTTGCAGCTGGCTTTGGCAGAGTTACAGCAGTTACTGCTGTAGCCGAGCTTTTATGACGGCTTTAATCGCCAGTAGTAGTACATCCGTCATTGTATATTTGGAGCATTTATAAGGGGATAGTGCTGGCTACACACTACTCCTCTCCATACTGGTAGATGTACTAAGGCCTTGTTAAAATAACAACACAGCCCAAACACAGTAGGAGCACGGCCTTCTCGCACGACAGTCAGTGAGAGAATGACGAAATCTACCTCTGCGGCGGCGCATGCACGATTGAATTGCGCATTGCGACAATAGATTTTTCTGGCGCGCTTGTGGGACGATCACGCCACATATGAGTCACGTTAAAGCAGCCGTGGGCAGTCCAAGCACAAGCGTGCAGCGGCAGCACTCAATCAGCTACCTGCTATTGATTTCTCTTCTGATTCTTGCGCAAAACAAGAGGAACGGCTAGTTAATTATTTTTTAATTGTCGTTTATATTCTGGAATAAAAATGAAGCCCAAAGTAGCTACAGAGCTTATTAATATATACAGAATTTGGGAGGAGGAGAGGGGGTGGGGGGCCGATAGAGAAGAGTTAGAGGGCATGTTTGAAGAATTAATTAATGATCTTTTTGAACGTCTAACTATACGAGAAGGCGTAGTGGAAGCCGTTAGTAAAATACCAGATTCTTGGCCCCAACCAGTTGTAAAGTTGCTTGCTATTTTAGTTGATAATATGGCTCCTGAAAATGCTAATCTGACTGTTTCTACCAGCTCTGAAGGAGTAGCTATTCACTTTAATGAAGATCAAGTTTTACGATTAGAAAAGACTATGAATAATAAACAATAGCTGAATTTACATTCACAATTATTTTTTTTATTTATTTAATTTTTAGATTTTAAAAATGGCTGCCGAACTCAGTGAATCTGATTTAAAGAATTGTAATGAACTATTTGACGAAACAATGAAAGTATTAAACATCGATTTTAGTGAATTTGGGTTTGAGAATGATGTAAACAATATAATAAAAGATCATAGTGAACTATTTGACGAAGCAATTAAAGTGATGAACATTAACTGTAGTGATTCAGAAAAAGCTAAAGTATTGGCAGGCGTTCTTGTAAGGTTAACGTGTCTTGAAGTGCTGCAACGCTTGGGAGAAGAATAAAAAGCCCGTTTACTTACTTTTATTTACATTTATTTTTTTTATTTACGTAAATATTATGGGTTAAAAATGAGCCCCCCAAGTGAGCCCGAGTTTGAAATACTACCCCCCAACAACGTACAGTTGAAAGGTAGTCGCAAATCATTAAACAATAAGACCATTGATTTAGACATGGACATTATTAACCCTAAAAATGTTCATGAAAGCGCGGAACATGCTATCTCTAAAATCCCAGTCTCTCTTCAAATTAACCCGCCAGTAAAAGTGATGTTAATTATTCTGGTTAAATATATAGCCCCTGATGATAGTAGTATGCAAGTCTGGGTTTCAACTATACAGAAAAAAGTAATCAGCTATCGCAACTTTACACCTGGCTGGGCTGATTACATACTTACACGGTTTGACCGTGTGGTTGAAGAAGCGGAAACGTGCGGCTCCAATTGGACTAAAGGAACAGTCCTTAAAATTATATTGAGACAAGCAAAGTTCTATGATATGGTCGGTAATTCTTACATCCCTCTCCCGAGAGAGTTAGTTCTTAAACGAGCAGCCTTAAATATACATAATTCAGATAACTTATGTTTTATGTGGTGCGTTTTGGCACACTTACATCCTGTTAAAAAGCACCCAGACAGAGTATCTAATTATTGGCAGTATAAAGATAGCCTGAACTTTGATAACATAGACTTTCCAGTGAGCATAGAAAGTATATCTCAGTTTGAAGAACAAAACAAACCAATTACTGTAAACGTATATACATGGTCTGTGGTAGACAATTTACAGCCTATAAGGGTCTCTCCCGAAGCCCCCCCTTTAGGCGAATCACTTGAAAATCATGTAGACTTGATTCTGTTTGCAGACGGCCTAAAGAGTCATTATGTATTAATTAGAACAATGAGCAGACTTCTGACTTATACTACAAACAATCCGGCTAAACAAGGACTTTGTAGAAGGTGTTTGGTTAGAATTCCTACTATAGAAGCAGCTGACAAACATAAGAAACATTGTAAAAGTTATGAAGACTATAAAACCGAACTTCTTACACCAAAACCAGGGTCTAAAGTTAGTTTTAAGAATGTACGAAAAATGCAAATGAGTCCATACGTGGTTTATGCTGACTTCGAGTCAGTCTTGCCACAGTACTGCGGCCCACAACAAGAACAAAAAACAACCATATTATCCTGTCATCAGATCTGTTCTTATGCATTTGTTGCTGTTAGGTCAGACGGCC
This sequence comes from Conus canariensis, assembly GCA_033310375.1. Taxonomy (NCBI): domain Eukaryota; kingdom Metazoa; phylum Mollusca; class Gastropoda; order Neogastropoda; family Conidae; genus Conus; species Conus canariensis. The sequence continues at coordinate 3,766 of JAMYXO010006003.1, read as the reverse complement.
GACACACACAGCCGGAGATTTACAGAGGTGCCAACGCGGCTAGTAGATTTTTAGAGCAGATGAAGCATCTTCGAAATCAATTCTCCAATCAGCTGAATCTTTCAGACATTAAGATGACTCCTGAAGATGAAGACCGTTATAGATCAGCCACACACTGCTGGATATGCAAATGCAAGTTATTAGGTGACACTGTAAGAGACCATGATCACATTACTGGCAAATTCAGAGGGGCAGCGCACAACGGCTGTAATCTTCAACTTAAGGTTGACCCCAAGACATGGAAACTGCCAATCTTCTTTCATAACTTACGAGGCTACGATTCTCATTTTATCATGCAAGCAGTAACTTCTAAATATAAGAGGGTTACCTGCATTGCACAGTCTTCAGAAAAGTACATGACCTTTACTCTTGACTGTTTATCCTTTTATGACTCTGCCCAACATCTGATGGGATAGTTTAGATAATTTGGCAGATCTTTGCAAGGACTATCCAATCACTAAAAAATACTTTAATCGTCTTTAGTTCGTAACTGGCGTCGATCCTTATGAATTACATGGACTCGTGGGACAAGTTTGACGAGCCGGCGCTGCAGCAAAGGTAGACTTTTACAGCGGCTTAGAGGCGAAGCATTAACTGGATGCTGACTATGAACACGCACAGAATGCCCTGACAGAAATTACACTGCCAAACAATGGCGCGACTATACGATCAATATTTATTGGCTGACGTGAGTTTATAGCTGACGTTTTCAGAATTACGATCCACTGCATGAAACACTACGGCATAGTTTCGGCACATTACATCTTGCGCCTAGCTTTTTGGGATGCATTTCTTGGAAGTCTACAAACATCCAGATTGATCTTAATATCTGATCTGGATACACTCCAGTTGATTGAGGCGGGGTGAGGATGAGGCTTAGAATGGCCTGTCATCCTTCCAAAAAATTTTTTTTTTTTTTTCCCCCCCCCTTTTTTTCCCCCCTTTTTCCCCCCCCCCCCCCCAATCCCCCCTTAAAAAAAAAATTTTTTCCCCCAATTTTTTTTCCCCCCTTTTTTTCCCCCTTAAACCCCCCCAAAAAGGTTTTCCCCCCCCCCCAAATCCCCCCCCCCCTTTTTTTAAAAAATTTTTTAAAAAAAAACCCCCCCCCCCCTTTTTTTTTCCCCCCCCCCCCAAAACCCCAAAACCCGGTTTTTTTTCCCCCCCCCCTTTTTTTTTTCCCAAAAAATTTTTTTTTTTCCCCCCCCCAAAACCTTCCCCCAAAAACCCCCTTTTTCCCCTTCCTTTTTTTTTTTCCCCCCCCCCCCCCCCTTTTTTTTTTTTAAACCCCCCCCCCCCCCCCTTTTTTTCCCTCTTTTCCTTTTTCCCCGACCGGTTTAAGGGTTCGGGCCCTTTTCCCCCCCTTTTAAAAAGGGGGGTTTTCCCCCTTAACCCCCCCCCCCCCCAAAAACCCCCCCCCCCCCCTTTTTTTTTCCCCCCCCCTTCCCCCCTTTTAATTTTTTTTTCCCCCTTTTAAAATTTTTTCCCCCCCCTTTTTCCCCTTTTCCCCCCCCTCTTCCCTTTTTTTTCCCCTTTTTAACCTCCCCCCCCCCCTTTTTTTTTTTAACCCCTTTTTTTTTTTTTTTAAAAACCCCTTTCCCCCCCAACCCCCCTTTTTTTCCCCCTTTTTCCCCCAAAAACCCCCTTCCCCCCCCCCAAAAATCTTTTTTCCCCCCCCCCCGGGGTTTAAAATTCCCCCCTTTTTTAAAAAATTTTTTTTTTTTTTTAAAAATTTTTTTTTTTTCCCCCCCCTTTTTTTTTCCCCCCCCCCCCCCCCCTTTTCCCCCCCCCTTTTAAAATTTCCCCAAAACCCCCCCCCCCCTTTTTTTAAAACCCCCCTTTCCCCCCTTTAAAATTTTAAAAACCCCCCCTCCCCCCTTTTCCCTTTTTCCCCCCCCCCCCTTTTTTTTTCCCCCCCCTTTTTTCCTTTTTTTTTTCCCCCCCCTTTTTTTTTTTTCCCCCCTTTTCCCCCCCAAAACCCCCCCCCCAAAAAATTTTTTTCCCCCCCCACCTTTTTTTCCCCCCCCCCCAAAAATTTTTTTACCCCCCTTTCCCACCCCCAAAAAACCCCCCTTTTTTTCCCCCCCTTTTTTTTTTTTTTTTCCCCCCTTTTTTTTTTTTTTCCCCCCCCCCAAAACCCCCCCCCCCCCCAAAAAGGGTTTTTTTCCCCCCCCTTTTTTTTTTCCCCCCCCTTTTTTTTTTTTTTTTAAAAAACCCCCCCCCTTTTTTTCCCCCCCCCCCCCCCTTTTTTTTTCCCCCCCCCTTTTTTAATTTTTAAAAAATTTTTTTCCCCCCTTTTTTTCCCCCCCCCCTTTTTTTCCCCCCCCTTTTTTTTTTAAAATTCTTTTTTTTTGGTTTAAAAATTTCCCTCCCCCAACCCCCCCCCTTTTTTTAAAAAAAATTTTTTCCCCCTTTTTTTGGGGAAAAAAAAAAAAAATTTTTGGTTTTTTTTTCCCCCCAAAAAAACCCCCGGGAAAAAACCCTTTTTTTTTCCCCCCCCCCCAAAAAAAAATTTAATTTAACCCCCCTTTACCCCCCCAAATTCCCTTTTTTTTTAAATTTTTTTTTTCCCCCCCTCCTTTTTTTTTTTTTCCCCCTTTCCCCCCCTTTTTTTTTTCCCCCAAAAATTTTTTTTGGCTCTTCCCTTCCCCCCCCCTTTTTTTTTCCCAATTTTTTCCCCCCCCCCTTTTTTTTTTTTTTTTTTCCCCCCCTTTTTTTCCCCCCCCCCCCCCCCTTTTTTTTTTCCCCCTTTTTTTTTTTTTTTTTTGGGGGGCCCCCTTTCCCCCCCCCCCCCCCTTTTTTTTCCCCCCCCCAAAACCCCCCCCCAAAAATTTTTTCCCCCCCCCCCTTTTTTTTTTTTTTGGGGGTTTTTTTTTGGGGGGTTTTTTTCCCCCCCCCTTCTTTTTTTTTTTCCCCCCTTTTTTTTTTTTCCCCCCCCCCCCCCTTTTTTTTCCCCCCCCCCCCCCTTTTAAAATTTAATTTTTTTAATTTTTGGGGTTCCCCCCCTTTTTTTTCCCCCTTTTTCCCCCCCCTTTTCCCCTTTTTTTTTTCCCCCCCTTTCTTTTTTTTTTCCCCCCCCCTTTTTTTTTTTTTTTTTTTCCCCCCTTTTCTTTTTGGGGGTTTTTTTTCCCCCCCCCCCTTTTTTTTTCCCCCCCCTTTTTTCCCCCCCAAAAAAATTTTTTGTTTTTTTTCCCCCCCCCAAAACCCCCCCCCTTTTTCCCTTTTTTTTCCCCCCCCTTTTCCCCCCTTTTTTTTAAAAAAAAACCCCCCCCCCCCCCCCCCCGGGTTTTTTCCCCCCCGGTTTTTTTTTTTTTTTTTTTAAAAAAAAATTTTGGGCTTTTTTGGCCTTTTTTAAAATCCCCCCCCCCTTTTCCCCCCCAAAAAACCTTTTTTAAAAAAAAAAAACCCCCTCTCTCTTTTTAAAAATTCCCCCCCCCCCCCTTTTTCCCCCCGGGGGGTTTTTTTTTTTTTCCCCCCCCCTTTTTTCCCCCCCCCCCAAATTTTCCCCCCCCCTTTTTCCCCTTCCTCTCCCCCCCCCCCCTTTTTTAAAAACCCCCTTTTTTCCCCCCCCCCCCCCCCCCTTTTTTCCCTTCCCTTTTTTTTTTTTTCCCCCCTTTTTTTCCCCTTCCCCCTTTTGGGCCCCCCCAAATTTTCCCCCCTTTTTTTTTTCCCCTTTTTCCCCCCCCTTTTTTTTCCCCCCCCCTTTTTTTTTTTTTTTAAAAAAAAACCT
>JAMYXO010006002.1:0-14431 GCA_033310375.1 Conus canariensis | reverse complement strand
TGACAAAACAAAGGGAAAAGGAAAAGGGGGCGACAGCAGTAGGGGGAAAAGAAAATTGACACTAAAGGGGGGAACGGAAAAAAAAAGACGGGGCGGGTTAGGGGATTTAAGGGACACGGGACAGGGGAACGGAAAAAAAAAAAGGTCGGCGGGGTAGGGGGGGGGTAATGACACTGCAGGGAAGGGAAAAAAAGGAAAAACAGGCATTTAGGGAAAGTAATTGAAAACTGACGGGGTGAAGGGAAGAGAAAAGCATTTGGGGGAAAAATAATGACACTAAAGGGGGGGGAACGGAAAAAAAGAAAGCCAGGGGGGGGGTTTTAAAGACCTGAAAAGGGAAGGGGGAAAGCCAGCAGGGGGGAAAAAAAGTAATGACACTGACGGGAAAAGGGGAAAAAAGGAGACAGCAGTGGGGGAAGTAATGACATGCCCAGGGGAACGGAAAAAGGGAGCCCGAAAGTAGGGGAGTTTGGGGACACTGGGGGGAAACGGGAAAGAAGAGAAAGCAGTAGGGGTTAATGAACTGAGGGGGAAAACGGAAAAAGGGAGACACCCAGTATAAAAATTTTGGAAAAATTGACACTGACATGGAGGGAAGAGGGGGAAAGCAGGGGGGGAAAAGAAATTGAAAACCTGACATGGTTGGGAAAGAGGAGACAGCATTTATGGGATTTAATGACCTGACTGGAGGGGGAAAGGGGGGACGCAGAGGGGGAGTAATGACACTGATTTGGGAACGGAAAAAGGAAGACAGCTTAGGGGGGGAAAAATTGACACTGACGGGGAACGGAAGAAGAGACAGCTTTAGGGGTTTTTAAGAACGCTATGGAAAAGAAGTTAAAGGGGGAGTAATAAACACTGCCCTGGACCCCGGAAGAGGGGGGAACAAGAGTGGGGGGGAGTAATGACCCTGACATGGATCGGGAAAAGAGGACAGCAACCCCTGTTTTCCTTTGTTCTGCTTTTTCGTCCGCTGTTTGGTTACCCAACATCAGAATTTGGGGAAAAAAAAAAAATTTTTCGAATTAAAAAAATCGTTTTAACCCTGCCAAAAGCGGGTTTTTTAAATTTAAAAAATTTAGATTTTTCCTTTTTTTGGAAATCTTGAAAAAGGTAACAGAAAAAAATTTTACAAACCCCATCGGGGCCAAACCCGGGAAGTGCAAGTAAAAACCGAAAACAATCAGCCCCCCAATGCCAAAAGCCAAAATAAAAACGTCAGGGGAAAGTGGGAAACATGTCTTCCTCACATTTTACCCCACTCAGCCCAGCCCCAAAGATCCCCACCCTCTTGACATGAGTCATTTGGGTTTTTCTCTTTATCGGCCCAAAAGAAAACCATTGTTTTTTCCCTTGGCGTCTAAACCACTCCCCAGTCTTCTTTAAACTTAAAAAAATTTAACCCCCCAAGGAGCCCACCCACCCAACCCAGCGTAATTTGCTTTTTCCCCAAAACCACGCCAAAAAGGAGGGTTTGATTATGTTTTTTTAATGGTCAAAAATTTCCCAAGAAAACAACCTTTCGAACGGGCTTACTTCAGGATTTGTTGCTAGGTTTTTCCTTTTTACCACGTTCGGGGCCCCTTCCCTTCCTTTAGTCGGGCAAATCGGCCTCTTAAAAACCTTTGTTATTTTTGAGTTTTTAGTCTTAAAACCCTGTTTGAAAATGGATTTTTAAAGGGGAAATATTTAAAAAAGCAGCTTTTATATTGTTGATAAAACGGTGGCCCAGAACCCCCCGTTTGGAATGCCCTCTCCCCTCCCCCCCCTCCCCAAACCTCCCTTTTTTTTTCTTCCTCTTTTTTCTTGTTTTGCCCCCTTTGTCGGGATTCGTTTTGTAAAACATACTAAATACCCCCAAAAAAAACGCAAAAATTTTTTTAAGTGGCCCCCCACTCTCACAGGCGAGCTTGAAGGCCCCAAATTTGGTGGGTCTTTTCTTTTCCCCAATTTTCGGGCAATGTAAACGAATGAAAAAAACCCAAAGACAAGTCGCTTTGTGGTTTGCATAGGACAAAACGCCTCATGAAAAAAATGGGATTTCCATGAGCAATTTATGCACACAAAACTTGTGTGGGGGGTGCATTGTGCTCGGGGCCCCCAGCCCTCTCACTGCCCAAGAAAGAAAACGATTTTGCCCGGTCTGTTATTTGTTTTCAAAGCGCCCCCGGGTTTGGGGCAGGTCAGGGGAGAGGGGAAAAATCTGTCTGGAAAGACTTACGGGCTGAGTAGTCGGGCGAGGGAGGCCCCCCAAAAAAACGTTTTTTAAACCCCCCAAAACCCCGGGGGGGCCCGGGTTTTACTATCTGCCAGACCTTTTAAAATCTTTTGGAGGTCGCAAAAGGGGGCCGGGGCCCTGGGGGGAAACCTCTGATTTGCCAAACTTTGGGCGAATCACCCGGTCCCCCCTGACAACAGTCTGCCCCCAGAAACAGTTAGAAAGGCCCATTTGGGGAAATTCACGGTGGGACCTGTCGCAGGGGCCCATTTCGTAAACCTGGCCCTTTTGACCTGGTGGGCCCGGAAAGGGTCAGGGAAAAGGGTCACAGACTTCTTTTTCTCCACGACCGGGGAACCCTGTGTGCAGTGGGCTTTAAGAGAGACTCCCAGCGGCGCCCATCAGCAGGGGCAGGACACTTCCCCTTTCCCCAACAAAGGCAAAGTTTGGCCCCCGGGGCGTTGCAGGTGGGCAGGCGGGCGTTTTGGAGACGTAGGGGCTTGCGTAAATTTGATGAAGTGTTGGGTGGAAAGGATCCCCAGGGACGATCCAAACACATGGTGTTTGGTTTCTTTAAAGTTTCTTCGGGGGTTGCTTTCTTTTGGGGTTGTCTTGTTTCTGACCCGTTGGGCTGGGGGGGCCTCATTTCCAAAGGGTCTCCCCCCCAACCCCAAGGCCGCCCCTCCCCCCCTTCCCCCAGGGGGGCCCAACCCCCTCCCCTTTTTTTTTCCTCGACATTTTTTTTTCGCCTTTTTTTTCGGTTTTTTTTGGGACAACAGAAAGACCCCCAAAAGGGCCCGGGTTTAACCAGGGCCCTCCTGCAGCAAAACCCGGAAACCCAACCCACGGGTGCCCGGGCCCCCAACCCCCCCCCAGCCCCACGACCCTAAAAACGGCCCATGGGAAAAAGTTTTGGGCCCAAGGGGAAAAGGGGAAGACCCAAAAGACGGGAAAAACGGGCCCCGGGCCCGCGGGACCCCCAACTGGCTTTTAGGGGGCGGGGGGGAATGGGGGGGGAACGTCCCTCATGGCCTTCCATCTAAAAGCCCCAATCCTCTTCAGGGGCCCCAGGGGGGGTGGATTTTTCAGTTGTGCGTGCAAAAGAGGGACCCCCCACCATTTGTCTGACATAAAACCAGCATTCCCTCAGTGTTACTGGGTTGTGAGGGAATGATGGCGCTTGTTTTCCCACCCTCTTCTCTTCTCCTTTCTCTCTTCTCTCCCCTCTCTCTCTCTTCTCTCTCTTCTCTTGGTTGCACTTTAATACCAAAAAAAGTTCTTTTTAAAAAGTTCCCTTCTTGTTTGTTAAAATTGTCGGGTTAGGTATTTTTTTATTTATTGGCGACCCTTTGTTTTGGAATTATTTTGCACACACACCCCCACACACCACACCCACACACACACACCCACAACACAACACACCCCCACACCCCCACACGCACGCACAAAACCCCGGTATCTTTCCACCAAAATCTCTTTTCTCTTTTCCTAATATCAAAAAAATTTTGGGGGGAAAAAGGGCCCCTTTAAAATAAAAACTACTACTACTACTACCATTTCTACCCTACTTACTTACTACATTTCCCTTTCTTTTTTTAAATTGGGGGTGTTTTTTTCTTAAGCATTTTTTGTTTGTTTTATCCCAATGGGAATTTTTGGGCATTTTGTACTGTTGACCACATCTCCGAATTTTTGCATTTTTTTTGGGTTTGTCAGTATAAATGTGGACTTTTGGGGCTCCCGGTTTTTAACCCCCCTTTTCCCAATTTTCTTTTTTTGCTCCCTCACCCCGGTCCTCACAGCTGCTCGAGTTTTTCACCCGTCATCTAAAACCCCGATTTGTTTACAGGTAAGGAAAGGGGTCCGTTTTTTTTTTTCAGATTGTGTTGTATTGAGTTTGAAATTTTTTTCCCAACTGTCCATATATCACCCTGTTTTCATCATAAAGGATTTTGTGTTGTTAAATTTCCCGGCCCACTAAACCGGGGTTTTTAAAACCACGTGTGTTTGGAGGTCCACTCTTCCCCCATTTTTTCCTGTTGGAATTTGTGGGGTTTTGGTGTGTGGTGTGTGATGTGTGGGGTTGGGGTGTGTGTGTGGGGTGTGTGTGTGCCCCCAACCAAAGTGGATTCTTTTAAAACTGTTCTTGAAAAAGAAACAACTTGCTTTGTTTACTATGGTTTTCTTTTATGCGCGGAGGGGTGCGGGAGTTTGGTCCTTTTTTTCCCCCCCAAAAAACTAATGAGAAGAAGATTGGAGGATTTTGAGGTTTGGTGTTCCTGAAGCTTTTTTCCTTTCGGAAATTCACTGGGGGCCCTTTTGTGAATGGTTTGTTATCCAAGTTTGGTTTACACTCCGGTTTAATCCCCAAACATCCACCTGGGGGGAAACTGTCTCTGCGGGAGTGGAGGGGGGAAAACCCCCCCCGGGCACGAAACTAACATCACCGGGAATTGCCCACCCGGGACCCTTTTCCCGGCCCCTGCACCTTGTTGGGCCCAATGGGTAGCTTTACTTCGATGTATTTTTTTCCTTTTTTTTTTTAAAAAAACAGTTTTTTTTCCTGAATTGTATAAAACGTGTGAAATTTTTAAGGGGAGGGTACTTGATGAGTAGAATCCCCTTCCCCGTAAACGTTTTAAATTTTATTGCGAACATAATACTACCTTCCAACATCAGGGGGTGCCTCTTAAACGCTTACTGCTAAAAGTTTTATGAGAATTTTTTTTTTGGGGGTTTTTGGCACTTACCCATTTTTTTGGCATGAAGCTTTCCCCCCAAATTCCCGGGGAAAGGCCGTGGGTTGTTTTTGGGTTTTGGAAAAAATTTGGGGGGGGGAAAAAAAAAAACCTAGTGCATTTCATGCGTTCGGGGTTTGGTCGCTGTCATTTTTATTTCACAAAACCCCCTTGTGTCCCAAATTTTAAAATTTTTTAAAATTTGATTTTGAAATTTTGGGTTTGGGGGCCTTTCTTCACCCAAATGTAAACTTCGATCCCCCACTTTGGGAGGTGCTTTTGCTGTGAATTAGCCCCCTTCGCGGGGGGAAGTTGACCACGACTTCTTTGTTCACTGGGTGGTGGGGGGGGGGTTTACGAAGGGGGTTTGGTTCGGGCCCCGACCCCCCGCACTGAATAGTTGTTCCGGTGGCAGGGCGGGGACTTGGGCTAAGCCGGGTGAAAGGTTTTGGGCAGGGGTGGACGGGGGCAGACTTTGGAGCAAAAGCCGGCTAAAAGGGTTTGGTTTGCGGGTTTGGACGGGGAAAGCCCTTGGAGCAAACCCCCAGGCTGAAAGGGGGTTGCAGGGGGGGGACGGGGCCCAAGGACTTGGAGTTTAAACCCCGGGGTAAAAAGGGGGGGGTTTCCCGAGTGGACCCGGGCCCCCCGCTTTTTGGGTTGGGCCCGGCTTAAAATGTTCCCCAGGAGGACAGGGCAGAACCTTTTTTAGCCTTGGGGCCAGGGTTTTTGGAAAAGGTGGTGAAAAAAGAAAAAGGTTAAGGACCTGGGCAGGACCTTGGGAGCTAAGCCAGGTTAAGGGGGTGGCGTTTTTTGTCTGTTTTCCCCGGAAACTTCCCGTTTTTGCCCCCCTTTTTGGGGCCCGTTTGTCTGTTTTGGTTTTTTTTAGAGCAGCCGTTTACCCCACCCCCCACTGTTTTTTGGCCCCACGGGGGGGCCAAAAGGCCCCAGGCCAGGTTTTGCTACCGGACAATTTCTTTTTTTTTTAAAGGGATTTTTTTTAGTGTTGGGGTTGTTTTTCCAGTTGTCTTTTTTAGGTTTTTCTTTGGGTGGGGGCAGCTTCTTTTATAAGGTAAATTATTTTTATTCGGAAAAGGGGGGTTTTTTTTTTTCCTTAAGGGTTTCCTTGTCCCCTTTTTTTAATTGGGGGGGTTTTTTTTAAAAAGGCCAACGGTTTCCCCCACGCGGTCCCGGTTTTTTTTTTTTAAATCGTTTTTTTTTCGGGGGATGCCCGGGGGGGGGGGGGTAAAACGGGGAAAATTTTTTCCTGTTAAACCTTTTAACAAAAGGTTTTAAAATTTTAAGAAGGGGAAGGGGGAAACAAAAAACAAAAATTTTCGGGGGAAAAGGGGACCCCCGGTGGGCGGGGGGGGGCAGGGGTTGGGGGGGGCCCCTTTGGGATGGGGGGGGTGCCCCCCACTTCCCCCTTTTTTTTTTTGGGGGTTTTGTTTTTTTTGTACCTGGGGGGGTTCCATTTTGGAAAATTTCCTTTTTTCAGCGGGGGGCCGGGGGGAACCCGGGGCCCTTCTTTGAATCTACCCCCCTCCCAATTTTTTCCCCTTGGGTGGTTGGCTTAGGGGGCCATATATGGTTTTTTTTTTTCCAGGGGGGGGCGGGGGGGTTTTGGGTTGGGGGATTCCCCCTTTTGTTACGTTCCATTTTCTAATTTAGGTTTGGGGCGGGGGGGTGGGGGGCTCCCGGGGGCCGGGCGGGGGGGGATATGTGGGGGGTTTTTCGGGGGGGTTTGGGGGGGGGGTTGCCTTCCGGGGGGTTTTCCGGGGGGGGGTTTGGGGGGTTTTTGGGTTGGGTTCCGTTTCCCCCCTTTTTTTTGCGGTTTGTTTTGTACCGGGGTTTTCAAAAATGGGCGAGGAAGGACGTGGAGATCAAGCTTTAAATTTTTGGAGTGGGGGGGGGGCGGGGGGTAAGGCCCTTTGGGTAAAAATCCTTTTGGGGGAAGGGGGGGGGGGGGGTCCCTCGTCCGGGGTTGCCGGGGTTTTCCCCCCCGCTTGTGGGTGGGCAAGGGGGGCTTCCGGTCGACCAAATGGGTGGGGCCGCCCCTTTGTGACTTTTTTTTTGCTCTTGGGGTCAAAGCGGGTTTTTTGGGGTTTTGGTTTTCGTGGGGGCCCTTTTGCGACCCCCTGAGGGTCGGGTTTGCTGGGGGGGGGCCAAAAGCCGAAATTTTTGGGATCTTTCCTTTTTTCTGTGGTTTTTTTGTGGGTTGAGGGGGCCGGCCAAATTTTCCCCACCTTTTTTTTTCATTTGTGGACGGGGTTCCCCCTTTACCCGGGCGGGTCTTTGGGCCCCGGTTTTTAGTCGGGGACCCTGCGGACGGCCAGTTGCTGGAAAATTTCCTGCCCCCCTGATTTGTCCGGCGTTTCGTGCGGGTTTTTGGGCCTTGCAGTTCCCCCAAACCCCCTCTCCCCCCTGCTGTGCCCCCGCCCCCTGTTTTTTTTTTCCCAAAGTCCTTTCCCCTTTTCCCAAATTTTGCTACACCCCCCTTTTTCCCCTTCCCCCTTTCCCGGTTTGGGTTTTTCCCGGCCCTGGGCCTTTAAACCCCGGCCGAAGTTGCTGGGGGAACCCCCGTTGCTGTTTTGCCCCGCCGTTTTTGGTTTGTGGTTCCGCCCGTTTTGGTTTTGGGTTTTTCGCTTGTAAATGCTGGCCCCCGGGTGGTGTATTTGGTTGGGTTTTTGCTGGCGTCGATGATGGGTTTTTTCGTTTGTTGCCGTTTGGGGGCCCTTTTGCTGCCGTCGCCTTTTTTTTTTGCTGTTTTGCCTTTGTGTTATCGCCTTTTTTGCTTTTTTTGGGGCGTCGGTGCTGTTGTGGGCCGCCTGGGGAACCCCGTTTCCCCCGATTTCTCACTCTTTTGACCGCCCCCAAAAGTGAGGGGTATCGTCGCCCCCTGTGGGTGTTTTTTCTTTGTTTTTGGGGTTGGGCTTTTCGTCACTGTCGCCGTTTGGGGTTGGGGGGGGGACGTGAATCCCACTGATATTGTGGGACCCTTTGGGTGCCCCGTCTTATTACAGATTTTTGGGCTCCGGCAGGCAGTTTTCCTTTCCTGGTCACCGTCCCCGTCTTTAAAACTCACCTTTGTCGTCTTTGTGGCCTTTTTTTTTTTTTAGTTGAGTTTTTTTTTTTTTTTTTTTTTTGGGTGAAAAAGGGGAAACACCTAAAAGCATTAGGTTTGGATGTGCTTCCCTGAAGGGGGAAAGTTGTTTAAAAAAGGGTTTAAGACTAAAGGGATGAATTGGCGCAGTGAAGTATATGCAAAAATGGATATAGTAATATGAATTTAGTATAGGGTTTTTGGGTTTGTTGTTGTTGTTGTTTTTTTTTTTGGGGGGGGGGGTTGGTAAGGGTTTTGGTCATGAAAAGGGTTGAATTTTATTACGCTATGTTTAATTTTAAATGCTGGCCCGAGGAACCCCTGCCCCACTGTAGCTAGATAAGGGGGTTTAAATTTAAAAAATTATTGTGGCTGCCTCGGCCATAGGAACCGATGCTTTCCCGGCTTTTGGGGGCTGGGACGTATTCATAGAAATTTGCTCATTGATTGTTTTGTTTTGGGGAAAAAAATTTTTTTTCTTTTCGGTTTTTGTGGGGTGTTTCTGTTTTTGGGTTAAATTGTGGGGGGGGGGGGTTTTTTTTTTTACGTCCGGCCCTTAGCGTTTTCCCTGGGAAAAAATGGTGGAGATGGGGGGTTTAACCCCTTTGGGGGTTTGTGTTGGGTTGGTGAAAAAGGGGGTTTGCATAGGGGGGGTCGGAAGGGGGGGGGTCTTAGTCCGTGTCTGGTCGGGGGGCTTTGGGAGTCAAGGGGGGGGTTGGGAGGGCGCCGGTTTTTCCCCGTACAGGGGGGGGTTTGATACGTTAGTGTTTCCGGTTTTCAACATGTTTTTTCCCGGCGTTGGCAGGGCACTTTTAAAGTGGTTTTGTGAGGTTTTTGGGTACGGTTTTTGTTTTGATAGTGGTTTATTTTAAATGTCGGTTTTAAAAAGAAGGAAAAAAAAAAAAAAAAAAGGTTTTTTTTGGGCCCGGGGGAGGGTTTAGGTTGGCGGGGTTTGGTCCGGGTTATCCCAAAAGGGGGGGTGCTAGCAAAACACACAAAATTTTTCCCGAGGGTTGAAAAAAGCCGGGTAGGCAAGGGGATTCGCCTGGTTTTTATTCCTGTTAAGGGGGGGGTTTTGAAAAATTTTCTGTGAGGGGATCGGGGTTTGGCGGGGGGGGTTTTGCCCATACCTTTGAGGGGCAGGGCCCCTTTGGGAAGGGGTTGGAACCCAAGGGGTGGGGCCAGGTTGGTTTGATTTTTTTGGGCTTAAAAGGGTTGTTGGATTGTTTTCGTTGGGGACGGGTTGGGTCGGTTTTGTCATGCCCCCGTAAAAAATCGGGTTTAAACCCCCCCGTACAAACCGGGGAAAGTCCCTGGCAGCTCAGGAAGTCAAAAATGAGAAAAGGGGGCCCAGGGGTGTGTTATTTTAGGAGGGGGGCCCGATATTTGGTTTTGACTGAGTGGGATCGACCAAGTTTGGGAGGATAGGTTTGGAAAAAGGGAACTGGGAAAGGGGGTGCTTTTTCTCGGTTTTGTTTTTGGGGCTCGGTCGGGTTGAACAAGGGGAGAGAAGCTACTGAGGCAGAAGATGGGTTGGCTGCCCGCAGGGGAAAGGACGGGAAGGAAGGGGGAGGGAAATTTGCAGAACGAGGGATTAGGAAAAAGGGAGGGCCACCCGGGGAGGAGGCGAGGGAAATTTGCAAAAAAGGGAAAAAGGGGAGGAAGGAGGATTCGAAGCAAAAAGGGGGATGAGGGAAAAGAGGATGGCCCGTTTTAGGGGGGGCGAGAATTCGGGCCGCGCAGAGGGAAAAAAAGAGGAGAGGATAGGCCCCTGAGGAGGGGGGGGAAGAAAAACCCGAGGGGTTTTTTTGGGTTTGGGCCTGAAGGTGGCGAAGGCCCGCTAAGGGGAAAAAAGGGGAGGGGGGGGGGAAGGGAGGGGGATTCGACCCGGGGCGGTTGGGGTAGGGAAAAAAAAGGGAGGCCAAAGGGAAACGGGGTTTCCTTTTAGAGAGCTTCAGGTGTGGGGGGAGGGGAACGTAACCCTGAGGTTATCGAGGTTTTAGGAGACCAAAACAAAGTCCACCCCAGATCCCTTTTGGTGGGTGGAGACGTGTGGATTGGGGGTTTTTTGACACTTTTAGCGAGTCGCTGAGTGTGCAAATTTTTTTCCCCGACGGGCGTGGCCCACTGTTTTGAAACGCCTTTCTTGAGGGAAGGCAAGGGAAAAACGGTTTTGCGACCCCAGTTTCAGAGGAGGTTTTGGGGTTTTTTTACGGCGGGGTTTAAAAGGGGCTTGTTCAAACATTTTTTGCCTGGACGCCGAGGGGCCCATAGGAAAAAGTTTCGGTCGGTGGGAAGGATGCTGCTGAGACTTTTGGTTTAGCCCGCTAGCAAAAAAAAAAGGCGCTGGGTTTTTCCCTTGGGTTTTCCCAAAAAAGCGCGGGGAAGGGAATTTAGAACGAAAGGGGGAAAGTTAAGGATCTGGTTTCCCACAGGAGCCAAATTTTTCCATTTCCCTTTAAACCCGAGTTAAAGGGGGGGAGGTGAAAAAGCGGAAAATTTTCCTCAGCAGCGATGAGGGGTAGCTAGAGAAGCCATTTGGGTGGCCCAGGCCAAACGGGATGGGCAGGGGGGCTAAGTTGGATTGGGGTTTTGTGGAGGGGGGATCCCCCTGATGGACCCAAAGGAAAATTAAAAGGGGGGAAACCACCGCCAAAATCGGACGCCTAGTCTGTTTAAAAAAAGCGGGGGAGGAAAAGGCCGCAAAACCCGGGGTAATTTTGGTGGTGTGTTTATAACCCGGGAGGAAGCCCGGGGAAAGTCGCTAGGAGGGGTTCCTGACCTAGTGGGTTTTCACCTGTTGGAGGGGAGGAGGGGAAAGGGGCACGGGTAGGCGGGCCCACCTTATGTGGGAAACCTTTTTGTAACCCCAAAAGGGACAAAACCCCGGTGTGTGGTTACGGTTTAAAGGGGGTTCCTTTCCAATTTCAAATTTCGCGACCCCCGGGCGGGTTTTACTGTCGTTGCTGAGAGGGCCCCGGGGCTCGAGAGATGCTACACGGGGGTCGGTTTCGGGTGGTCTTTTGGGATGTTTTTAAGTGCCGGTTGTTGCCAGTGGCCCCAACCCCCCTTTTCCGGGGCCCGCCCCCCCCCCAAAAATTTCATACCCCGGCGTACCCCACCCCCCTCCCCTATCCTTTCCTTTTCCCCCCCCGGTTTACCCACCCCCCTTTTCCCCCCTTTTAACCCCCACATCCAACCCCCAAAACCCGGGGGGGGGCCCCAACCCGGGGCCCCCATACTTTCCCGGCCCCCCCCCCCAAAACCCCCCCCCCCCCCCCTTTCCTACCCCCTCCCCCCCAACCACCCCCCCGATCCCCCCCAAAAAGTTCCTTAACCGGCGGTAAATCCCCGGGGGAGAAAACTTCCCTTGGGGGGGGTACCCCGCCCCCCCCCCCCCCCGGGGGGGCCGGGGGCCCCCTTCCCCTTTCCCCCCCCCAAAACCCCAATTTCCCAAAAAACCCCCCCCCCCCGGGGGGCGGGGTACCCGGGCCGGGGCCTCCCACCCCGGGTTTGAGGGCACGCTTAAAAAAAAGGGAGAGGGCTTGCCAGCAGCGCACTGTTTTCCAGACCAAGTACGGACAGGCCCAAATCTTCGGAAGGGCTGGAGTGCTGTGAGGAGGTATAAAGGGACCAGGGGGAAAACGTCCCCCGGGTCGAACCCCGTTGATTTTACGTGTTCTTGATGGCTCGGGGGCATGACTTCCGTGCTGGTCACCGGGGAGCAGCAAAGACCAAGGATCGGGTGTGGGGGAATTTTTTTTATGGCCGGGGATGTCGCTGATATCCGTGTTATTGCCAATCTTGTCGGCGTGTCAGAGGACAGGGACAAGGGGAAACTCGGACTGCAGCAGGGCCAGCCAGCACAGCCAGCGTCGGGGGGAGGTCCGGGGGGGGGACGCACGGGGCCCTGGACGAGGTGGAAAAGATGTCGGCCAGGGAATGAACCAGGCAAACTGAACTCCCCCAGGGGGAAAAAGAGTGTTTGGCCTGGGGGGGGGTACCCAAAAAATTTAGTCTATTGTAGGGGTGCCTTTTGTGGTACAGACAGACCACCGCCTCTTGTTTTTAGAGAGGAATAAGTTGCCGGGGAAAAGGACCATGGGTGGGCGTTGCGCTTCACCCTTTTCAGTTCACAGGCAGGCAATCCCGGCGTGAGAGTCGCAGCGATTATTAAGCCGTATTGAGGGGTCCAAGTTGTAGTTCGGGGGTCGAGGTGACTCGGGTGCTGGTACAAATGAGAGGAGGTTCGTTGGGGTACACGCTAGGGTTTCGCAGGTCGGCGATGAAACTTTGCAGGAGGGGGTTGATAGTTCGATCGGTGAGTCGTGTTTTGTTGTTTTAATAAAAAAAAATTTTGTGATTAAAATCTTTGGCAGGGGGTATTTTCACGATTGTCGGTGGAAATCACAGACGCGCCGAGGGCTCGTTTTCCCGTGCAATTCCGGGGGGGGTGTGGGTTTTACGGGCCATAAGTGTTTTGGGTTCAGGAAGGATGGTGGGGGTGTTGGATACCTGTACGTTCCATTCATATTTAGGTGTGCGTGTGCTCCCATGCCAGGCAGGGAAAGGAAAGTGTTGTTTGTTGTAAGAACAGGTAGGGTATTAAGAGCGCGTTTGGGTTGGCGGGGTATCCAAATTCAAAAAATATGGGTTAATATTGTTATACATTGGGGAGTTTTGTGGGAGTGTGTTACCCTTGGGGGGATTGTGCGGAAAAATAGCTTCCTGTCCCATTGGTCTTTTTGGAATCGAAAATAGTATCTTTGGGGACGTGACAATATTTTTGAGAATGGTGTGTTGGAAAGGGGTATCATAAAGCCTTTTTTTATACCCTTGTGTAAGAAGTGTAAACTTATGTTGGGAAAAAAGAGTGAGATGGTGTTGGTGTAACTGCTTTGGAAAAGAGGCTCTGGGGTGCGTAAAGAAATCCTGGGAATGGGTTGAATAAGGGGTTCCCTAATCAGGAGTAGTATGTAATCACGGTTGGGGGTTAAAAGTTATGTCAATGCGGGGGGGCGCATTTCCCCCGATCCGTGGCCCGGTACACCCGGCGGATCAGGGCCCTTTGTCGGGAGCTGCGGACAGCCCGTTGTGGATTCCTGTCCCCGACTGCCGGGGATCGTCGAGGTGCTGCATTACCCCCCCGCACTCCCCCTCCTGCTGTGCCCCCGGGCTGTTGTCCCAGTCCTCCCCCTTTTCCCAATGCTAAACCCCCTTTCCCCTTTTCCTCCGGTGGGTCTTCACGGCCTGGCCCTTAACCCGGGCAGTTCTGGACGCCGTTTGGCTGTCCCGCTGTCTGTGTGCCGTTGCTGGGTCGCTTAAAAAGCTGGCGCCGTTTTGGTGCACTGTTTCGGTGGCGCTTTCTGGTGTCGCTGTTGCCGCTGCGCCGTTTTTGCCCTCGCCCTTGCTGGTTTTCCCTTTTTGTTATCGCCGTTTTGTTTGGGGTCGGTGCTGTTTTTCGCCGCCGAGTGGTCCCCCGTACACGATTTTCAATTTTGGGCCCCCGCCGTGAGGGTTCGTCGCCCCTGTGGGGTGTGTTTCTCGTGGTTGGTGGGAGTCGCACTGTGCCCCGTTTTGTTTGGCGGTGATGGAATGCCCTGATATTGTGGGAGCCCGGGTGTCCCCCGTCATATACCATCTTCGGGTCCGGCAGGCAGATTGTTTTGTTACCCTCACCCCTTAAATGTCACCCGTCGTCGTCGTGTGGCCTGTTTTTTTTTAGTTTAGTTTTTTTTTTTTTTTTTTGTGCAATGAAACACCTGAAAAATTAGGTTTGGATGTCATGCAGAAGGAAGGTTTGTTGATTAAAAAGGGTATGACTGAAGGGATGAATGTGCGCATGAAGTATATGCAAAATGAATATAGTAATATGAATTTGTTTTTTGGGTTTTTGTTGTTGTTTTGTTGTTGTTTTTTTTGGGGGGGGGGGGGGGGGGGGTTTTAGGGGGGTTTTTTTTTTTAAAAAAGGGGGTGGAAAAGGGGGTTTGGGGTTTGGTTTGATAAGGGGTTAAAAAAACTTTTTTTCCCTTGGGGGAAAAAAATTTTCTTTCGGGGGGTTTAACGTATTTTAAAGTTTTTTTAAAAATTTTTTTTTGGGGGTTTTTTTGGGTTTTTGTTTAGGGGTTGGGGGTTGGGTTTGGGGGGGGGGGGGGGGGGGGGGGGGGGGGGTTTTTTTTTTTTTTTTTGTTTTTTTTTTTTTTTTTTTTTTTTTGGGGGGGGGGGGGAGGGGGTTTTATTTTTTTTTTTTTTTTAAATTTTTGGGGGGGGGGGGGGTTTTTTTTTTTTTTGTTTTTTTTTTTTTTTTTTTTTTTACTTTTTTTTTTTTTTTTTTTTTTTTTTTTTTTGTTTTTTTTTTTTTTTTTTTTTTTTTTT
>JAMYXO010006001.1:0-14433 GCA_033310375.1 Conus canariensis | reverse complement strand
AATTTTGACGTTGTTACTAACCCTGAACTAGCTAGAATAATCTTAAACCAGTATAAAAGTAGGGCGGTTGTTTACTTTGAAAGAGTTTTACACCACAGTCTAGCAATTAAAAACAAGCAAGACACCGTCTGGGAAATAGCTATAAGCAATTCTTTAAGGTCTCTAAAGGGGGTTCTCTTGCTATTTACTGAACCCTCAGCTCCTTTTCAGAGAGAATCTGAGGTGTTTTACAACCCAAAAATTGAGCAACTGTCTTGCACAGTAGATGGCAAGCCTTTTCAGCTGTATTCAGCTGGACTTTTACCCGACCAACACTTTGATGAAATAAGAAAGTTTTTTTTTTTTTTTTTTTTTTTTTTTTTTTTTTTTTTTTTGTTGCTTTATGTTTACTTCAAATGGAGGAACACAGATTATCATACAAAGCTTATAACACATTATATGATCT
This sequence comes from Conus canariensis, assembly GCA_033310375.1. Classification (NCBI taxonomy): domain Eukaryota; kingdom Metazoa; phylum Mollusca; class Gastropoda; order Neogastropoda; family Conidae; genus Conus; species Conus canariensis. The sequence goes on along the minus strand of JAMYXO010006001.1, from coordinate 13,988 downwards.
CAATTCTACAGGAAAAAACAATTAGGTAAGTGAGTATGTGTGTGTCATTTGACTATGATTTTTTTTTTTTTTTTTTAACATTTTTTTAATTGTTTCTTTTTTTAACATAGAGACAGACAGTACACAAACATTCATGCACCGGTAAATTTGACAGAATACATTATATACAAATACACACGGTGTTGATCCATGACAGTAATTCTAAGAAGATGAGGATCAGCAGGTTATTCAAAAAGTGGTAGATACATTGCCCATTGAGCCAGACAGTTTTTCTGAGACATATGAATACGACAGACTATTTTTCAATTTCATATCTTCTTTTCAGATATGAAATATACTGAATGAATTGAGGTTGTTTACCTTCACATTTGCATTTGTATATAAAATATTTAGCTAACAGCAGAATTAGGTCGAAAACCTTGTCAGCTTTGTAATGGTTATCGCAGTTAAATAAAACTATGTTTTCTGTTAGCGATATGTTTGAGTTGTCACATTTTTCATTTATCGAATTTTGAAATGTCCTCCAGAAATGTTTTGTCCTTTCACAGGTCCAAAAGATGTGTCTTATTGTTTCTTTTTCGTTATGACAGAACGAACATTTGTCTGAATTGGTTATATTCATTTCATGAAGAATTACATTTGTTCCCAAAATTCTATGAGTTACTCTAATTTGGAACCATTTCAGTTTAATATCTTTTATTTTTCCAATTTTCTTAAATGCTTTGAGCCAACAGACCTCAGTTCCTAGCCTTTCTTCCCACTTACTACAACACTTAGGCTCATTTGCATCTTCCATTAAGATGTCATAATAATACCTTGCTCCTCTAGGAGCTGTTTTGATTCTATTCAGTAATTGGTTAGAAAAATTCGAGGCCCTGTGCGTCAGTTTCAGTCCTGTCTCTCTTGCATATTTTCTCACAGCACATATGATTCCATGGTAAGTAACAAAATTACTGAACACGCCATACTTTTCTGTGAAAGATTGGAATGTGAAGAAGTTGCCATTGTCATCCAAAAGATTTCCTACAAAAAGTACATTATTTCTGATCCAGTTTTTATAATAAACTGTTTTTTTCTCAACTTTAATATGATTGTTACAAAAAACCGGTTCAGAACAAAAATCTTCTACAGTTTTGACATGTTTTACCTCTCCAAATTCTTTGTATGCTTTAAAAACATCTTTCCAGAATGTATTTACACAGCCGTGGTTCAGCAAATCGGACCCTATGTTTTCCATTCTGTCAATATTCGGATACTGAAGTCTGAGAAGTTCTTTCCATTTATGGTTACTGGATTGTATTTTACGAATCCACGTTAGTTTCAACGCGTTCAGATATTTTTTAATGTTGGGTATACCCATACCCCCCGAATTGATGTTTTTAACAGACGTTTTTCTATTTATTCTATCTTTGTTTTTATTCCATACACTAATTTTTGAATTTCCTCACAAAGACGGTCAGGTGGATTTGGCAACAATATCCATAAATGAACAATTTTTGATAGCACTAGCGACTTAAGAACTGCGACTCTACCAAGTGGTGTAATTTGTCTTTTTAGCCAAGTTCTGTATAATGATTTTATTTCAGAGAACTTTTCCTCAAAATTCACAACTTCACATTCTTTTAAATCATTCGTGAACCAGACCCCTAAAATCTTAAAACGGTTTGGATTCCATTCCATCTTCAGGTGTGGTAGAAATTTCAGTGCTGAGTTCCGCATACTTCCAAGCCATACTGCTATCGTCTTTTCTGTGTTTAATACAAGCCCAGATACTCTTCCAAATTTTTCAATGGTTGTGATTGATTCTTCAAACGATTTTCTGTCTCCCTCTAAAGTAAGTTCAGTGTCGTCTGCGTATTGTGATATTTTATGTTCAGTATTTCCAATTTTGATGCCTTGAATATTTTGGTTTTCTTTTATCATGAGTGCTAACACTTCAACGCACATAACAAACAAGTACGGTGATATTGGGTCGCCCTGTCTACAACCTCTTCCAATGGCAAACCAGCTAGTTAGCTTGCCATTGACAGAAACTGTTGATTTAATGTTTTTATAAAAAGTTTTAATCCATCGACAGAAGTCAGGGCCTACACCAAATGCTGTTAAGACCTTAAACATGAATTGTAAGTCAACACTATCAAATGCTTTTTCGAAGTCTAAGCATAGTAATAGCCCAGGTTTTCTAGTTTTAACAAGGTAATCCATGAGATCGTAGATGAGTCGAATGTTATCTCCTAAGTATCGATTTGGTATAAAGCCACTCTGATCTTCACTTATGATTGAACTTAAAACATATTTTAATCTGTTTGAAATGCACGCAGATCCAATTTTATACACTACATTCAAAAGCGATATTGGTCTCCAGTTTTTTATTTGGTCTTTGGGTTTATCCCCTTTCGGAATGCATATAATGACCCCCTCCTTCTGGGTAGTGGATAGTTCCATTTTGTCAAACCCTTCGTTTAAAGATCTTACGACATATGACCCTAACTGTAACCAAAAAAACTTAAAGAACTCAGCTGTGAAACCGTCACTTCCAGGGCTTTTATTGTTGTCCATATTTTTTAACACATATCCAGCCTCTTCTAAAGTTATTTTCCCCTCCAGAGTATTTTTGTCCTGTTCCGTTAATTGTGGCAGTTGGTCAGTAAGGCTTGAGATTTCACACTGTTCTACAACTCTTTCCAAATATAATTTTTTGTAAAATGAATTCACTGCCTCAGCAATGTCATCATCATTTGTTAACGTTGTACTGTCACTTAATGTAAGTTTCATTATATTTTTACTTACATAGTTCCTTTTTTCAAGGCCGCAAAAGTATTTTGTTATTTTTTCCCCTTCGGCAACCCATCTTGCCCTTGAACGCAGCAAGACACCTTCCATTCTTTTATGTCTTAAGCTGACCAGTTCTTGTTTGCAATTTTCAAGAGCTGTTTTTTCTACATCAGTATGTAAATCCTTTCTTTCAATTTGTTCTATATTTTTTTCAAGTTCTTTTTCTCTTTTTAAAGCTTCACGTTTCTTCATTGTTGCGTATGCAATAGTTTTCCCTCTAATCTTCATCAGCAGTGTATCCAGGAACAGCTGATCTGAGATAACAAACTGCAGATCAAACTTTGCTATATTTTTCTATGGAATGACGACAATAAGGTAGGGCTGCGTACTCTTCAGTTACCTCTTTGATTACATTATTTATTTCTTCTACATATTTCATGTCTTTTAATAGGGAACTATTGAATTTCCACAGTAGACTTCTCCTCTCTTGTTGGCCACATTGCAGAGTTAATAATATCAAGGAGTGATCAGATCGGTAGCCAGGTAGTATATCTGCTTCAGTAACATAACTACTTAATATATCCGAAATCAGAAAATAGTCTAGTCTACTCTGCTGGAATGGTGTGTTCCTTCTCCATGTGTATCTCCTAAGCTCGGGATTCAGTTCCCGCCAAACATCTACGAGGTCCAGATTATCCATCATATCATCTATTTGTTCTTGCGCCTTTGGATTATTATTGTGTTTGTAGTTACAGCAGTCAAGAGTATAATTTCGGACAGAGTTCCAGTCTCCCGCAATGATTACTTTTTCCACCCCTATATCTCGAATCTGTTTTTCTAATGTAATGTAAAACTCTGGATCGTCACGATTAGGTCCATACAAATTCACAATTAATAATTCCATGTCCATTGCTTTTATCGAGGCAAAAATATAGTTGCCAAGTCGGTCTTTATAAATCTTGTTCAGGCGGAAATCAAAGTTATTATTAAACAGTATGGCAACCCCGCGGGAGTTAGAATTATGTGAGGCAAAATAACATTTATAGCCCCATTCAGCTTTAATGTAGGCTTCTAGTTTAGGACTACAGTGAGTGTCTTGTAGCAGGTATATTGAATAAAATTTTTGTCTTAAATAATTAAACACGTCTCGACGTTTCTGAGCATTTGCGAGACCCTGGCAGTTCATAGACCCAATTTTGATTTCCCTACAAGTCATTACGGTAGACAGACGTATACTTAATAGGGATATTCATATGTTTCCACAAATGACATAAAAAGCGAAATGTTTTCTCATAAAGCACATATGGCAAAAAAGAACAAAACTGGAAAGCGGAATCCATGTCACATACACTATGCACATCATCGCTAAAGCACAAATCAACATTGCATAATGAGAAATCAATAGAACCTGTCAATTCACCGGCACAATAACACATACCACACGCACACGATTCTACACATAGACATTGAAACATGAATAAATCATGTATAAACATTGGATGTTATTGGATGGTGATCACTGGCATGAGCAGTGCAAAGAGAGAAAAATCGTCATTGGCATCACTCTTTACGTTTTCAAGACGCTACATAGCTACCATCTATAGATGGAGGATGATCAAATCGAACAAGAAAAAAGAAAAAAAAAAAAAAAAAAAGATGGCCGAATTTGGCGGCAGAAGACGCCAACCACAGGTGTTAACTATATAAAGCACAATAGTAATTATGCGATGTGATCCTCCTCCCTCGCCATTCACACACACACACACACACACACACACACACACACACACACACACACACACGCACGCACGCGCGCACACATGTACACATACGTACACACACGCGCACGCGTGTTAAATCACGCACGAATGGAGAGGAGAAAAAAAAAAAAAAAAGGAGGGGGGGGGGGGACAGAGAGGAGGCGGCACGGAAAGCAGGAAGAGGGGGGCTGGGGGGGGGGGAGGGGGGGGGAGGCGGAGAGAACGCAGAGGGCGGAAGAGGAAAGTCAAACAAGTCTTTCCCGTTGTGCACAATATCATAGATCATGACATTAGACGTAATGTGCATACAGATATCAGTGTAAATGCATTCTCCTGCACACAGGCATATTCCAGTTACATACATCAGCAATGTACGAGTGTAAGACGTGCACATACGCGCAGTTTGGTCCTAGACAACTCTTTCACAATCTGGTACACACGCAATTTGTCAGCCACAATATGCAAGTTGGTACACGAACACGTACACAAACGCAAAATGATGCATTTGCACATATTACAAATTTTCATGTTGTTAGTCGTATTTTTGCAAACACACACACACACACACACACACACACACACACACACACACACCACACTCATGAATAAATGAAATACAAAATCTAAAGCAACAGCAACAGGTAAGTCGCACTGGGAACAATTCATAACACTCTTGGTTCACTGGCTAAGTGACACAAATACATATCAGAATTCTATTCTTTTTTATGGGAGCACAAAAATGGCATTGAATATTATTGTAATAATGTATCCATAGCAGAGGAAAAACGAAGAGAAAAAAAAACATATCTATGAATTTTTCCCCCAGTTACAGAGAAGATCACATAGCTATTCACCAGGAGTAAAGAGAAGTAATGAAACAAGAAGACAAGTATTTACAGCCAAAACAAGTCCATGAAAAGTAACACACTCGCGCTAACTGATCTGAGCAAGACACAGGCTCAGAAGAGTGTGTTGCCCTCTATACTCGCAGACAACACACACACACACACACACACACACACACACACACACACATACATACATACATGCGCACGCGAGCGCACATAATCGCGTACTCCCACTTCTGCGTACATCTGTAGCAGAAAAGGAATGCAATATGAGAGGCCCTAAAGCGAGGGGGGGGGGGGGGGGACCAAATACCAAAAGGGGTAGGTGGGGACCGGGAACGGTACAGGCCTAATAAACAGGGTAACTGTCTTGTCAACACTGGCAGTGAAAACTGTTACCCAATATCATGTACACACAATTTGCACCATATAACAATCATGACATAATCAATCGTATAGTTATATAATTCCAGTTTTAAACACCAGAGACTTATGACCATAAACCTTTTTGTACATGAATGTAGAGAGACACATGTATACATGTAGTCCATTTTGTAGCAACATGTCCCACAAAATTCCTTGGCCACAGTATGCAGAAATCAGTACACACAGAAGTATGGTTTATCATGTGCCTGCTGTGGCTTTCCCCATCACTTGTAAACATCAGTGCATAGCACAAGCAGAAAAGCTATATTTTATAATTGCGAGTAAATAACTCCCTTTCAAGGCCCCACCCCCTGCCTATCTTCACATATGTACACAACTTCCTCCACCCCCACCCCCCAACAGACCCACACACATACACAGCAACCCCCACTCTACAATCAAACGTATGCCCCCCCCCCCCACCCCCCATCAAGGTAAATCAGGTGAAAATTAACACAACAAAGTTTGACATCCGAGGCAAGAGAGAGAGAAAGAGAGAGAGAGAGAGAGAGAGAGGGGGGGGGGGGGGCAGAAGGAGGAAATCTCTTCTAGATTCAATGTTTAAAGGATGGTGACAGAAAAAAAAAAAATAGATGACTCCAAATATATGGCAGCTACACTGACACGAAATGTACAAGAGATAAACAAACCAGAATCAAACTACATTACGTTGTTTTACCTATTTCAAGTTGCAGGAAAAGAGAAACCAACATGACAAGTACCCACAACAATGTCTTTGACATGAAGTGTGCAGGGAATATGAAAACCACTGATGATCATGATACACACAGCCACACTGTCACTTCAGGTGTCCTCTTGGTCACTTATCACATTGGAAGTCATTGCCCTGCGGAAAGCGACATCGAGGTCCATGTGAATGTTTAATTTCAGGATCTGTCCATTTAACAGCTTGGCCATCACTCTTCCGTTAGAACTCCACACAGACATCGTTGCCGAGTGTTTGTGTGCATTTGTGGAGAGTTGGTAGTTGGCGTAGGTTAGGTCCTCATCAATGACAGTTCCTTTATTTTTCAGTTTTCTTCTGTTAGTTAATATAGAGTCCCTTTTCTTTCTGTCAAAAAACCTCACCAGTATTGGCCTGGCTTTAGCACTGCCTCGTTTTCCCGACCTGTGGGCCACCTCGATGTCAGCAGCGGCGGTGGCGATGCCAACTCCGTCCGTGAAGACCCGGCACACCTTCCGCACACAGTCGTCGGCCGTCTCCCCGTCCGCCTCCGGCACCCGGTACACGCGTAGGTTCCAGCGTCTGCTGTACTGCTGCATGTCGTTCAGACTGCTCTCGTTCTCCTTGATCCGCCTCTCCTGCTGTCGTACCACATTCGCCAGGCTGTCACTTTTTCTTCTTTCTGCCACGATTTCCGTCTGTGCCTTTGCCAGCTTGCTTTCTGCTTGTAGTATCCTTCCTTCCAGTTCTCCCACCTTTTCCATGAAATTGTCGGTCAAAATTTTCACCTCGTTTTTCATTTTTTCTATATCTGTTTTTGTTGCTAGATTGTCGAAGCGACGATCTATTTTCTCGAGGGCTTTATCGAGGGCTTCTTGAAAATTCATATCGTCGGCGGTAGGTTCGATGTTTAAACGCTTCTTTTCAGGTTTAGCACATCTATCTTCGCACACACTTGTGTCACTGTCTGAAGTAGAACAAAAGTTCCTCTTCTGTCTACCCGGTGTTTCGTGGTCACCACTCATTAGGTTACACCACTGTCAGACTATCTCAGTAGCCGCGGTGCGCGAGGGCAGACCAGTCTACGTTGATTCTCAACACAGCAGAGAAAACTTATTTCATGCGCCTGTTTTTGTTGCTTTTTTTTTTCTTTTTTTTTTTCTCTCCCCTTCCCTTTTCCTCTCTCTCCCTAATTTGATCTTTTCATTGCACTGCCGCTGCCGATTCCAGCATGAAACATACCATTGGAATCGTTACATGTCCAGGAATGCTTCTACACGGTCATGAAGATCTTTAAAAGCCTCATTAACACTGTAATCAGGCAATTAGCGCAGAGACGTGGTGTTGTCCGTCCGACCTCGCCGTGAGCGATCACTCATCCCATAAGAAAGTTATTTGCTGGAGGCAGACAGACAAGCCCCACAGCCGATCATGTGTGTAAAAAACTTCACCTTCACGATGTAAGACTCGAAGATTATCTAACAGACAAATATGGATTATGGCTGGATTTTAGATCCACGTATGACAACAGACTGCACGGGAGTGGAAGAAGGGTAGGGTCAGATGGCATACTCATACAGATTAATAAGGAAGAGGAGGAGAATGGCCAGATACAAATGCACGTTTTTGTGGTTTATGACGCCCAGCTGAACATTGAAGAAAATAGACTGAAAGAAATAGTCTATTAAAACAGATGGATAGTTTGAACTTTTTGCCTAAAGACCCGCACTGTTCGCTTATTTGTGGGATTACTGGGTGTGGGAAAACTGTCTTCGTGCTTGATTTGTTACAAACAGTCTACAGGTTTCATTACGAGTACATTGTTATATTCTGCACAACCATTAAGCACAACAAGTCTTACAAAGAAAGGCAGTTTGTTTGGACAGACGAGAATATATTTTTAGTTGATCCTACTGACAAGCTAAGCGACTGTTTAGAACATTACTATAGGCTATTTGAGGGAACTGAAACGCTGTTTATTATTGATGACTGTTCAGCCGAACAAGACATTGTTAAAAAAAGAAGGACTCTGTCTAAGCTAGCCTTTAGCGGAAGACATGCATTAGTTTCTGTTTGGCTCTTAACTCAAAAATACAATGCTGTCTTAAAAGACTTTAGATCGCAGTTAAAATCAGTCATCTTATTCTATACTAAGGACAGGGACAGTTTTGAAGAATGTTTAAGTGAAAACTATATAATCAGGGACAGGGATGAACTAAAAAAAATAAAAGAGCAGCTAGAAAAATCTAAGCACGCTAAACTATGCTTACGGACTGACCCGCCAGTTCAATATGTTTGCTTATTATAGATTGCACATTATAGATTGTTTATAATAAATTGCTCATTATAGATTGCTCATTATAGATTGTTTATTATAGATTGTTTATTATAGATTGTTTATAACAATTTGTTTATAATAAATTGTTTATATTAAAAAGAATGTCTCGAGGACCTGAATCAAAAGCAGAGTTAGCTCCTAAATGCGTTGCAGTAGAGATAAAAGATCTAGCAGATACAACTGACTTTGATCTGATAGGAGTGGCAGGAAATGTTTATGGATTTGAATACACCGACGATGGTGTTTACAAACGAACAGAAATTGAAGATAAAAAACGACAGCAATATCCTACCCTGGAAGAGATAAGAAATCTAAGGGCAAACGATTTTGGCAAACACGAATACAAACTTCATAAACGAGAGAATGCCTGGGCGTTGCTTCCTGACATTAACTGGGATTTAAAGTTTGAACTACGAAGCCCCCATGTATACTTTGATAAGAAATACAATTTTAGAAAAGCTTTGAATGAAGGACGCCTTCTTGCTAGCCTAGTCCCAGGATTACAACAGAAAAAGCAGATTGAAATAACCAGGCAGGGCTCTGTATATATGCTGCGGAGAAAGAAGTCCTTAGCTGAAGTGGGGGGTGACACCGTCGGCTTAGAGTTTAACCCAAAACTAGAATCACTGCCTAGAAAAATGACGATGCTTTTTCGCTTATTTATCACTCCAAGGGAGTCTGATCCTAGTTTGCCAGAGCATACGTTAATCAGAGGTGTACAAATAAAGTCTGAAAACTTGGACGGGCCTCTCAGGCTTGTTATTGCTATTACTAAAAACGGGGATGAAATAAACACTTCTGTATCTTCTGACAAAGTCACTGTGATGGTTGACAATGCTAAACTAACAGTGCTTGATTTTATTTTTATTAAGTATGTTGATTTTATTGCGTTTTACTCTGTTGATGAAGTGCTGCCAGAAGGGTTAATAAGAAAATATGTACAAGATTAATCTTAATTAAAAAATTAATCTTAATTAAAAAAATGGATGATCAGGCTCAAAAGTTTAGGTTAGAGCAAATAACTGAACTTGAAGAAGAAATAGAAAGTGACTTGAATAAGTATAGGGTTACTAGAAAGAAATATGCTAAAGTTTTAAATACTCTTTCTTATATAATCACCGGCTCATCAGCTGTAGCTAGCGTAAGTGCTGGGTCTAGCGTTGCTCTTTTAGCTACTGGGGCCGGAGCACCAGCCTCTTTAGCATTAGGGAGCCTTGGTTTGGGTTTAGGTGCTATGTCTATGATTGTGAGTGCTGTTTTAAAAAAATTAACGCCTAAACTACAAAAGCACACTGCCATTGTAGCCCTAGCATCAGCAAAACTTTGTTCATTAAGACTGAGAATAAGCAAAGCATTGCAGGACGAAAACATTACAGCTGAAGAATTTGAGCATCTTATGGCTGATGGTGAGGATTACAGGCGACAAAAAACTGAACTTCAAAAGGAGTGGAGAAAGACTTTTGCTTCGCAACAGGTAGACACTGAGACAATCAAACAGGACATTGAAAAGCAAGCAAACAATCAGTTAAACCCAAAATAGACTAAAAAAAAATAAGATGTGAACTAAAATAAATAAATAAATAAATCATAAGTTTAACAACAACAAAAAAATAAATAAATCATAAGTTTAACAAAAAAATAAATACTTTTTTTTTTTTTAACTAATCGGCACCGTGTTTGGTGGGACAACTTGCAACTCTTCGCGAACAAACGATCTTTTAGGGGCAGGCTTTTTAGACGCAGAAGAAAGAGTCTCTCTTAAATAATACACGGGAGGGGCTGTTTTCATAATTCTTTCAACTTCATATACGTCTACGCTCCATATGGGGTCTGTGGCTCTAATTCTAACATCGCCCTCTGCCTCTCCTGGCGCATACAAGTATCTTACTTTTAGTCCGAACGGCAAGAGTTTTTGATTACCTTGGATGTCTTCAGCAATACTTTTTTTTTTTAATTTGATCGCGTTCACCGGTTTAAGGCCCGTTGCTTTAAATTCTTCATTGTTCATGGCGCGTAAGACTGCTGGCAATCTCCTAACCCATTCTGTGTTGCGTGTTTTGTCCATAAGGTCTCTATGATATTGATAGATAAACAGACGCTCAGCCAGATTCTTATTAAAGTTTTCTACAAGAGCCTGGGAGCGATGGTTGCCTGGAATTCCTCTCTTAACTGTAACACGATGTCTTAAAAACAGCTGGTTTACAGCCCTTTAAACTCTTTCCCATCATCAACCTGGATCAATCTAGGATACTTTAATGGACCTCGCATGTATATTTGTTGTAAAGCCACAGCCACAGCAGTTGAGCTTTTATCTGTTAAAGGCTCAGCATCTTTATACCTTGAAGCCATGTCAACAACTGTAAGAGCATACTTAAACTTTTTTCTTCTAACTTTGTCATGTGGAAGGTACAACAAGTCCATCTGGTGGGTGTCATTAGGAACTGAGTTAACAAATCGTGGTCTTATTATTCTTTTTGGGGCAGGCAGATATATTTGCCAGATCGCTTGTTTTGAAAGCCAGTCTTTTGCTTCTGATTCAGACACCCTAGCAGCTTTACTCAGTTTATCAATAGCAGCCTTTCCTTTCCAATACCCTCCAGGAGAATAATATATTTTGTACTTCGTATCGTCCATAAGAAGGGGCTGTTTTTATTACATTTTTAACTATGTTTTTTAGATTGAATATGCAAGAAGAAAGATTGCTCCCATGGCACCTATAATAAAGCCTATTTCTACCATTTTCTGATCCTCAGATGGTTCATAAAAGTCAGACAGTTCTGGCGGTGACGATGTTAGAAACTTCTTTCCTGTCACTAAGTAATATTCATTCATTGCTTCATCAACGTCTGTAAATGTGTGTTCTGCATGCCCCTGTTCTCTTAACTTTTTATTAATAAAGTCTAAGTGAGCAATCCTCCTTTTCTCGTAAGCGTCTCTTGCCTTAGCTAAATCTTCCATTGCCTTGTTATGGCGTTCTCTCTCTTCATCAGACCGCAATTTACTAAACATATAATTGCTGCCAGAGAAAGCCAATGCATTAACAATAGCCCCGCCCACCATCAGAACTATTCCAGACATCTTTTTTATAAATGAATGAATCTTTTTTATAAATCAATATTTTTTAGAATGAATCTTTTTTTTTTTTAATAAATCAATCTGCCTAAATGCATTAATCTTTCTATGCATTGATGTTTTCTGGGATAATCCCCTGTGTAACAAGAAAGTCTTTTGAGGCAATCCCCACCGTTATTACAGCTATAACCTTAACAACATCCTCAATGTCTAACCTTCCTAGATCAGCTGGCCTCATTTGAAACATGTTTTTTGCTAACATGCTATATCCTATACTAAGGCCGCCGATTACAGCAGAGTGGTAAATCGTATTAATAATCTTTTTTTCGCTCATGTTTTTTATTAACTAAAAAAATAATTAAAATAATCATAATATGAAAGACTGTCTATGTGCTTTTTAATCAGATAATCTTTTGTTGCCAGAGCTAAAAATAAGGTTGTAACTAGTTTCGGCGAATCTTCTATCTTTCCTATGTTGGCGGTTTTATTCTTAACAAACATTTTGCTAGGGTTGAATAAACTATAACACCAACAATAGGCACTGCATAATTAACCAGCGTTATACTCATGGTTTTATTTTTTTATTTATTTAATTTTAGATTTAAAAATGACGGCCAAACACAGCGAATCTGATCTAATGATTTTAGTAGAAAATTGTAATGAACTATTTGACGAAACGATGAAAGTGTTAAACATTGATTTTAGTAAATCTGGGTTTGAGAATGATGTAAACAATTTAATCAAAAATCATAGTGAACTATTTGACAAAGCAATCAAAGAGTTAAACATTGGCTGTAGTGATTCAAAAAAAGCTAAAGTATTGGCAGGCGTTCTTGTAAGATTAGGGTGTCTTGAAGTATTGCAACGCTTGGGTGAAGAATAAAAGCGCGTTTACTTACTTTTACTTACATTTATTTTTTTTATTTACGTAAATATTGTGGGTTAAAAATGAACCCCACAAGTAAATCCGAGGTTGAAAAAACTATATACGTGGGAGGAGATATTTGACGGCAATGAACAATTAAGCGATACGTTCATTGAATTAGACATAGACACGGTCATAGACATGGACATTATTAACCCTACAAACGTTCAGAAAAGTGTAACACATGCTATTTCTAAAATTCCAGAGTCTCTTCAAATTAACCCGCCAGTAAAAGTGATGTTAGCCATTCTAATTAATTATATAACCCACGATGATAGTAGTATGCAAGTCTGGGTTTCAACTATACAGAAAAAAGTGATCAGCTATCATGACTTTACACCTGACTGGGCCGATTACATGCTTACACAGTTTAACAATGCGATTGAAGAAGCGAAACAGCGCGGCTCCGGTTGGTCTGAAGGAACAGTCCTTGAAATCAAATTAAAACAAACAAAGTTCTATGATATAGTCGGCAATTCTTACATCCTTCTCCCGAGAGAGTTAGTTCTCAAACGAGCAGTCTTAAATATACATAATTCAGACAACTTATGTTTCATGTGGTGTATTTTGGCACACTTACACCCAGTTAAAAAGCACCCAGACAGAGTTTCTAATTACAGGCAGTATATAAATGAGCTAAACTTAAATAACATAACCTTTCCAGTGAGCATAGAAAGTATATCTCAGTTTGAAGAGCAAAACAAACCAATAACCGTGAGCGTATACACATGGTCTGTAGTAGACAATCTAGTCCCTCTAAGGATCTCCCAATGCTCCCCCTTTAGGCGAATCACTTGAGAATCATGTGGACCTGATTCTGTTTACAGACGGTTCCCAGAGCCATTATGTATTAATTAGAACAATGGGCAGACTGTTAGAATATACATCAAAGCATAAATCTAAACAAGAGCTTTGTAGAAGGTGTTTGGTTAGAATTCCATCTATAAAAGCAGCTGACAAACATAAGAAACATTGTAAAAGTTTTGAAGACTGTAAAACCGAAATTATTGCGCCCCGCCCGGGTCTAGAGTCAGGTTTAGAATGTACGAAAAATGCAAATGAGCCCATACGTAGTCTATGCTGACTTTGAAGCAATCTTGCCACAGTACTACGGCCTCAAGAACGGACACAACAAAAAACAACCTTATTGTCCCGTCAT